>JAHWFO010008480.1:4932044-4955872 GCA_023313115.1 Rhysida immarginata
GGTGGGTAAGAGACCAAGGGGTCGGCCTAGAACCAGGTGGCTAGACTACATGGAGAATCTGGGTTCGAGTCGCTTGGATATTACCAGGGAGGACATGCGCCTGATGGCGGAAGATCGCGATCGCTGGAGATCCTCCATAGGGCTGCTGCCCCTGCGACCCTAACGGATAAGCGGGTTTGAAAAGTAAGTAAGGTTAACAAATAAAAAAGTTACGGACCAGGAGGCAAAGATTCTTGAACAAACGAAGGTGACGGCACTGGTGAAATTCATGAATATAAACTAATGTAATTATTTAACTTAATGATGTACATGCTGTCTAGAATCGCTAGATAGACTGATATAAGAACGAAATGCACAGGTTTGAAGTAAGTGATGCCAATGGTATCTGAAGAGTTAAAATGTTAATAAAATACTTTAATACCGATGCATTTTGGTTTTAGATGGAAAAACATATGTCCGAGTCTTGGTTATGCAAGTAAGACACAAAAGTCATATCTGTGCAGTTGAGATGGATTATCTGTGTGGGATGAAACGTACAGACCATGTGAGCATTGACTAGTATGTATGTGTGTGTTTTGGTGTGACTGAGTATATTGTGTAGAGAATCAGATATTGAGATGGCTTGGGCATGTGGTGAGAATGTCAGAGGAACATGTGTCGCAAAAAGGTGTACAATGGTGTTGTGGTGGTATACGTTGGTGTCATGTTTTGCTCTAAAATGACACTACAACTAATTTATATGTATCTGATTCAATTTCCATTTGCATTTAAAGTTGTAAAGCCCTTTTTGAAACACCTAATTTTTTACCAATCACGTCTATTTTTTTGAACCCATTTTCTGGCTTCTGGACCCTCACTTGTATGCTAGACAAAGCTAGGAATAAATGGCAAAACTAGTTGGAATACTGCATTTCTTCATTATATATTGTAAAATTTCAATCTACACTATCCAAAAGATGTGTCTTTTATATAAGTGCATTAGATTTTTATATTGTGTTTTGTTTATATACAAATGTTAATACGTAAGTTGTTGAAATGGTAATTGAAATTTTAGTTGTACAGTCGAACCCTGATAACTCAAATCGTCAGCGGACCACATAAAAATTTTGACTTATTAGGTTTTGGAGTTAACCAGAAGTCGAAAATGAGGTTACATGACCACTACAAAGATTACATGATACTCACAATATGATAATGAGATCCATATACAAATACAGTATGGACCCAGTAAAATTTCCAACATGAAATCAATTCCAATGTTGTTTTGGCATGGCTTCTGAATTCTACTTCCGGTTTGTAAAAATTTTCAAAAGGCATCTCCTGGCGATTTTTGCCTATTTATTGTTCATCTGTATGTATAAATGTTTTATATTTGAAACTTTACAGAGAATTCACTTTTTTCTCAAATTTCTGTTACTTTTACATCGATAAAGGCAATGAGACAATGAAGTTTCGAAATCAAAATGGCGATGGCCAATCAGAAGTGTATGATTGCTTCTAGAAACTCGTTTAGAATCATTCATGCAATGAACTTTATGGTCAACATGAACACTTCCTCTAAAAATGAGCATACAATTGTCATCAATTACTACATCTAAGTATTCTCCCATTGAATGATCGCAGTCAACAAGCTCGATTTGCAATTTTGTGTTCAAGCTAAGTTTTGATTTTGACAATGTGAAAGATTCCCGATTGTTTTCTTTGTCATGTGGATGTAAAAATTAAAGTTGAAAAATGAAATAAAGTTTCAACAGGCAAAGCTTGTTTTTTTAAGACAGATTTTGCTTAAATTTAGGAATACCTATTCACTAAAACCAAAATTTCTTTTGAGTTATCTGGGATTTATTAAAAATTTGTTTGAGTTAATGAGTGAATTTTCTATTGAATTAAATGCTCTGGGGGATGGGACTTAGAATATCGTTTGAGTTAACCGGGAATTTGAGTTATCAGAGTTTGAGTTATTCGGGTTCGACCGTAACTGTGTTGGAGGATGTGATTACTTATTATTCTAAGAATGTAATTCGTTTTTCAAAAATAATATTGACTGTTTTCTTTATTTTCTGTCTTCATTTGAAACAAACAATAAAGGCAGCAGTAAACCGAGCCAAATTGGAAGGTGAAGATAGAGAAAAACAATTAGAATTACTGAAGAAAAATGGTTGGACGTTAATGGAAGGCCGTGATGCTATTTATAAGGAGATTATTTTTAAAAACTTTAACCAGGTTTGTTAATTAAATTGTGAAATTTTTGCTTTTTATATAAATTTAATTATATACAAAGTGAGACTGGAAGTCCCACAATACAAACAGTGACAAGTATTTCAGAGCTGATACTTTACTGTCCTTCAAAGTAATCCCCCATGCCCACAATATACTTTTAACATCGTTCATACAATTGTTGCATGGTGTGTGAAAAAATCTCTTTCGGTACTACTTGAAGTTCCCTCGTCATAGCTGTTTGAATATCCGGAACGTCGAGAATCTGTGTCCTTTCATTTTGAATTCAGGAGAAGCTCATGAACACGTTCGATATTGTGGTGGTTTGCCTTCCACATCGTGGTTCTTCTTCGAGGGTGTCTCGTCCTTCACAGAAACGCTTAAACCACTTATACACACATTTCAACTTATACACCTGTTTGAAATCACAGAAAGTAAAAAATGAAGCTGCAGACGATAAGCACGTGACCATTGCTTGTCTACTGTGCATGCCCATCCAAGGTGGATGTTTTGGGTGTCCTGAAAATATTTGCGTGAATAAAACTTCCACGACGTGTCCAGTCATCCAAAACATCGTCAACATAGCATCCGTAACTGTATTTGAAAGGCTATTTTTCAACATAGCATCCGTAACCGTAAGGCTATTTTTCAGACACGCATCGTCCGTCCCGTTCTGTGTAACCGCACTTTTAATATTTAAAAAGTTAAATTAATAATGACTCTCTCTCTGATATATTGTCTTTTATTTATTAGATTTAAGCCATGACACTCCTCCTGAGTGCAATGTTAAAGTGACCCTTTAAAAAGGGAATACATCTATCCTCGTTTATCACGGTTTTGTTTATCATTGACCCAGGCTATCACGGTACTCTTGATTGTGATCCTTGTTATGCTTTTCACGGATTGATCCATGTCATCACGGGTCGGCAAACGGCCGCAATAGTAAACCTAGCAAACAAATTTATAGAATTATAGTTGAACCTCATTAATACGAATCTCAGGGGACCAGAAATATTGTTTATAATATCCGTTAATGAAAGGAAACCCCAATGTTATGACCTCGAAGCTCGAAAGTGTTATGATACATACTTTCAGTGGCGTAGCGATGGGGAGGCAGGAGGGGCATGATTTTCAGTGATTTTTTTTATTTACTGATCATTTCATATAGGTATTGTGTATAAAATTTTGCTGAAATATTAATTTAATAAATAATAAATTATTAAATATAGTATATTTATTAAATAATTAAATTAAATATCTTTTTGTGTGTTTAAACTTATTTAGTGGTAATATTTGGGTAAGTTGGTAGGCAGCTTGGGGGTCTTTGGACGAATCCTTATTTTTCCCCATAGGTTCTGTTATTCATTTATCATGGTTTTGCTTACCATGGTGGTTTTTTGGAACCAAACCCCTGTGATAAACGAGGATAGATGTAATATGAGGACGAATCAATTAGTGTCACAAATTTTTTTCATAGCAATTTATTGATCAAACAAGACAACATTAGGTGTGCAGGAGTAGCAGTTCATTACTTATTTTTCTATACATCCACCACCAATGACAGTGCATTTTTCCCACTGTGACACCAATTTGGATGTGTCAACCCCTGACATACCTCAGAAGATAGTGACCATCACCTTTCTGGCTGACTGGTTCATGCGGAATTTCTTGCAAACAAGTGAGGCCAGGTGTTTCCATGCCATTGAGATCTGCTTCATCTCTGGAGTGAAGTGATATGCCCAGGACTCATCTCTCGTCACAATGCTGCTCAGGAAGACTGTCCCCTCCAACTTATACTGTAGCAAATGGTCGAGAGACTCCTTGAAGCGTTGGCCACATTGCTCGTCGGTCAGTTGTCGTTGCATCTGGCACGTGCTGACTTTACGGTTTCCCAACTTTGTGTGGACAATATCGAACGCCGTGCCATATGATATGCCAAATTTGTCCGCCAATCTCTGCAGGCAGATGTGGCGGTCCTTCCTGTGCGTTGTCAACATCTTGGATTCTCGTAGGTGTTGACATGTTCACATTTGCCCTCGTACTTATTTAGACAGACCTTTCATATGTTAATGATATTGCCTCTCTATGTCAGTATCTTATATATAAAATGCTAAATCCTCCTGCTCCGTGCCCATTTCCATAGTGACAAGCAACAATACAACCTTCATTGTTTTCACCAAATGAAGAAATACTGATTGTTGAAATCCAAAAATGGCAGCCGACAAAAATGACTATTAAAGAAATCTTATCTTTTTCGTAGGCTACGGTTCAAAAATATACTGTCAAAGATTTAATGATATACATCTATTGACATTTAAAAATAGCATACTAAAATAAATACTTAGTTTTTAATTTGATTTATTTAAGTAATTTAGCTATTCTAAATTACGAAATTTAATACGTGTATACAATTCTTATTTTTTATTTATTTTTTAATTTTAATAAAAAATAATAACATTCAAATTAAATTATGAAACTGATTAACAATTCAAGTCACAACTAGGTAACATTAGTTTTTTACATTTTATGATATTCGTTATACGTCTATAGTAATAATTTTTCAGTTGAAAAAATTAATAAAAAGGAAAAGTCATAAAATACAAAATAAAAAAATCCAATCGAATAAAATTGAAAGCAAATAACATTATTTTCTCATTTTATAAAATTCATTAAATGTGTATAATTAATTTTTTTAGTTTTAAAATATAGTGGTCATGCAATAAGCCTCCACAACAGTCTACCGAGGAAATTGAGCAATGAGGGAGGTAAAAAAGAAACCGATAAGCCATTTTCACTGAAGAGCAAGGTTTGCATATAACAGTTGAGATGCGTTTTTGTGTTAGGTTACTATGTCAGTTTGACTTTATCACATTGTAACGGGACACATTGTGTTAGTATCGCCTTCATACTTAGAGCGACTTTTGTTACTATTCGCAAAATGTCAATTATCACAGTCCTTTCAATTATCACAGTTCTGTCACAGACCAATTTTTTTTTTTTTTTTTTTAAATAAGATCGACCTTACAGTTTACGCTGTTGCAGTAACAGTCGTACGCCGGGCTTTGGAATAAAAGCAAGCTGTGTCTGACGCGAACTGTGGTGATCCGTTGTAACAAACTTGAGCTAGGAAAGAAAGCCAAGCCGTCTTTTTTCAAATCATTCTTTGTCTTCATACACATCTATGGTCATGAGCCTTGGGTAATGATCGAAAGAGTGCCGAAATGAGATCCTAGGAGGTTTGGCAGCCATGTTCCCTACTAGATAGAGTGTTCAGCATCACTGTAAGGCAGTCTTTAGGTGTTGAACCGCTACTTCTTCGCATTGAGAGGCTCAGTTCCTTCGGGATGGCCACATGTATGGATGCCGCAACTGTCTACCTAGATAGTTGCTATTTTCCAAGTCGGTGGTCACATAAGAGACTAAAAAGTCAGCCTAGAACTAGGTGGCTAGATTACATAGACCATCTGGGTTCGAGTCGCTTGGGTATTACCATTGGGTATTACGGAAAATCTCCCTGCGACCTTAACGGATAAGCAGGTTTGTAAACTGAAAGCAAGAAAACATTTTCAGCTTCGCTTTCTTAATGACAGCGACTTATTTACTATTGGCTGTCAATTATCACAGTCCTATCACAGACGAAATTTTATAATTGAAATCGAATTTACAGATTCACCTGTTGTGGCACTGTCGTATGACGGGCTTTATTACTAGTTGTTGATAATTCACATTAATGAAAGCAATTATTATGAAAGTAAATGTGTAATTAATGAAATTAATATAAGGAAACATTATCAAAATGAAAGTTTTTAATCCATTTATCAAAAGTGAAAGGTGCATTAGTCATTGTACTGAAAGTACAAATATTTGGAAGAATATGTTTTGTATTTTTTTTAAAACTTGCTGATGTCATATGTTTGTGCATTTAATGCTGATTTTGATTTTTTTTTTTCTTCTTTTATGTATTTAGGCCTTTGGTTTCATGACTAATGTTGCACTTAAGGCAGAAAAAATGGACCATCATCCCGAGTGGTTTAATGTTTACAACAAGGTTCAGATCACATTAAGTTCTCATGATGTTAATGGTTTGTCAGGAAGAGACGTCACATTGGCTAAATTCATAGATCAAGTTGCTAAAACTATTATGGCTTAAGTATATGATCTGGAATCAAGGGATTAAGACAAATTGAATATTCTAATGTAAACAACTAAAGGGACCAATATTTGTTGTCATTGTTGTTGTAAATATGTAATTAGTTATTTGTAGAAATCAAGTATTAAAAAATTCTCTTGCCTTGAAATAATGCTCTTTCTAATTGTTACATTTGTCATCGGAACATAAGAAAAATCTTTGAGCAACATTTTAATACAGAAGATTCATTATGATATATGATGACAAATTTGAAAGCATTGCTGATTCTGCAATCCCTTTCTCTACCATCATCCTGAATATGGTACACTTGTATCTTAATAATAGCTCTACATTGCAGTTCATAGCAGGAGCCTCTTTTGAAGTGATTTCGTATCTAGATACTAAACACCTGTTTACAATTTCTACAAAACTTCACTAGTTTTAGGTATCTTAATTTTTTATATTTGCATGGCTGTAGTAAAATAGCCTGAATTTTCTTGCAGTTAGTAATAAATATCCATTTCTCATCAAGAGTTACTACATTCTTTCACTTGTCACACACCAGGTAACCATTTGTACAATTTCGTGCATTTGATCCTGTATTTAGCGCATGATCTGTGAAGAGGCGGTGGAAGTTAAGATCTTGTCAAATAACATTATTAACGGTTGTTGGGGAAACTTTATGGTTCTCGACACTGACCTTTGCATCTTTATACCTAAAGTGAACCGATAGCTAATTTCTAAAATACAAATCTGACGGAGTACTTTCAACAGAAGAATTATTGTATTTTTATGTGAGGGGGTTTTTATGCGTATTCCATTTCCAAAAAACCGACGCCATCTTCGAATATGGAAGTCAACTTTGAAATATGCAATGGAAACTCTATTTTTAATCGTATTTTCAGATTCTATGCAACGTTTGAGAAATGTTTTATTTTTGATGTGTTTTCAATTGATCCCATCGTTTAGGAGATACAGACAGTGAAATTATAGTGTTTGGATTTTAAAAACGGGCAAAAAAAACAAAAACAAAAAACAAAACAGAAATTGTTCCTAAATACAGGGTGATTATAATTAAAGTTACGATTTCAAAAATCGATAATTTGAAAACTACCAGTCAGAATGACCTGATATTTTAGAAGAACAATCGTGAGGCAATGGAATTTTGTTTGGCGAAGGAAAAAAAATAGTTCCAAAATTATCTGATAAATGGCGCTGGCAGGGTTCACATTGTCTGGAATATTCAAATTACTAATACTTGACGTGCGCCATTTTCCAACAAGGTGGCCGCCACATTCCCCGGACTTAAACCCGTGTGATTTCTGGCTTTGCGGGTACCTGAAGAATGTTATTTACAGCGGGCGGGTTGAGAATCTAGCCGATTTGAAGGCAAGCATCACACACTACATCCATTGCATCAGTACAGATGCCCTCCGATCTGTTGTGGAGCATGTCGTTTTGTGCTTCCAATTAGTAGCGGAACAAGGTGGAGGGCATATCGAACAACTTATCAGTAAGATGTTTGTTCCATGAAGCTGTTTTTTTGGCATTATCACTGTTGTCGCTGTAAACACGTATTTTTGTCTTTTCGCTAATAAATTTTTCGTAAACCCCTGAACTCTATTGTTTCCTTTTGGCTAACAACATTCCTGTGTTTCACGAATCCATTTTTGGTTTCCCCCCTGACATTACCCTGCCAGCGTCATCTATCAGCAGATTTTGGAACTATTTTTTTTCCTTCGCCAAACAAAATTCCATTGCCTCACGATTGTTCTGCTAAAATATCAGGTCATTCTGACGAGTAGTTTTCAAATTATCAGTATTTGAAATCGTAACTTTAATTATAATCACCCTGTACAATGGATTATAAAATGGATACCAATGTTTTTATTTGAACATAACTTTTTTATAATAATGCAAAACAATGCAAAATTATTTATAAATTATAATAAATGTTCAAACACATGTCCTTCTTGGTCTATGCACATCTGTAAGCGATGTTGCAGAGACCTTCTTGAATGTAGTATCGTTCCCTCCTCCAATGCATTGCACGCAGCTTGGATTCTGCATTGCATATCTTCAAGTGTTGTTTGTCAACTTCTGTAAACTGTGTTTTTAACAGCCTCGCAAAGAATAAAGTTGAGAGGAGTTAGATCAGGGGAGAGAAGGAGCCATTCAACTGGTCCTCCTCAACCAATCCATTGGTCATGGAAAGCGTTTGTAACTGCGATCTGAGCTATTTGGGAATAGTATGGTGATGAATAATTTTTGTTTAAAGTGATTAACAATTTCTGTTTTTTTTTGCCTTTTCTTTAAATCCAAACACACCACACTTTCAGTGCCTCTGTCTCCTAAACGGTTGGATAAATTGAAATAAAACACCAAGAGTAAATCATTCCTGAAATGTCGTATACAATTTGAAAATACCATTAAAAATAGGGATTTCCATTGCACATTACAAAGTTGACTTCCATATTCGAAAATGGTGTCGGTTTTTTTTGGGAAACTGAATATACTTAAAAAAACCTTCACATAAAAGTACAATAATTCTTCCATTGAAAGTACTCTGTCAGATTTCTATTTTAGAAGTTGGCTATTGGTTCACTTTAGTCGAGACACCCTGTATTTTCTCGACATACAAGGCATTTAATTTTTTTTGAAGTCCTCTGAAGTGTCATTCAGAGGCAGTTCCTTTTGGATGGACCTGATTCTGTAAAAGACTGTTCCAAGTCTATATCCTTGATATGTTTAAAAACCATCACTCGAAATTTTAAAGATTCCACATTGCAGACATCATACTATTTGGAATAACTGAAAATAACTAAATTTCATGCCGGAAAGGCCTACAATGTTGCCTCCCAAACCAATTACTGTAATTTTTGATAACAGATGCAATTATGTTCTACATCTTCTCTTGGTAACACTTGTCTATTAGATAATAATTTTCTTGGGCAAAAATCCAATAACTCAATTGATTCAGATTTGCTTAATTGAAAAGGACACCATATCGTAATAGCCCTTCTGCATTAAAATATCAGCTCATTTTCTAAAAAAAAAAATCAGTCTTGCACATACTCTGTTCTTATTCGAGGATAACATACCAAATCGCTATTTATTTAATAAACCACAGTTATAAGGGTTTGGAATAATGGTTTATCAACCTGTATTAATTTTGAATATCAGCGATTATTCTGTTTGTGTTAATAAATAAGGGTTCATTTTATTGGTAATCAAAAGAATAAGGGAATTCACATTCGGAGGTTTTGTAGATTAACTTGTACACTATATGGAAAAAAGTATCTACACACATGCTTGGTTTAGATGTTTAGCTTTTATTTTTAATAAATTAACACATTGCGGGGCCACTTTTTATTTTCATCACTGCAGCTAACCTTTTTGGCATATTTCTACTAAATTTCTGAAAAATTGCTTGTGGAATTCTTTTCCATTTCTCCTGTAAAGCAAATTCCAAAGCAGACAGTGAAGAAGGTCTATTTTCCAAACTTCTACACTCCAATTCATCCCAAAGGCTTTCTGTTGCATTCCTTGAAGTGTGGCACGGAGCATTGTCCTGCTGGAAATGACATAGGTCTTTGCCAAAGAATTGCCACAGAGTAGGGAACATGGAATTGTCCACAATGTCAAGACAGTTGCAGACTTCTTGTTTTCACTCAATAAAAGCAATGGCCCAAGTCCAAACCACCAAAAACGGGCCCAATTCGTTACAGACCCTCCTCCAAACTTCACTGTTGGGATGATACAGTCTGGATGGAATCGTTCTCTAGGTAATCAATCACCACATCCATCTGATTTCCAAAGTGTAAATCGTGATTTGTCACTCCACAAAAAGACCTTCCACTATTTTAAAGTCCAGGAATGGCGAGCTAAACACACGATCAAACGTCGTTTGGTGTTTACAGGAGTGATTAAGACTTGCATGCAAACTTAATGAATTCAGCTCATTTTGAACAGCTGTAGTGCAAACACGAAATCCAGTGGCATTTAAAACTTCAGATGTTAATCAGCTTCAGAGGATTGACATGATTTTCTGACCATCTGTCTGAAGATTCTCCAAGCCCGATCCATGAGTTTATGACGCCTGCCAGGATGCAATTTTGCGTTAGTTGTGCCACTCGTCTTTGAATCACATTGGCTACTGCGGTTTTGGAATCTCTAGACTACTCACAATTCTTCGAATTGAAACATTCCTGATATGGTGTCTATTCACCAAATCAAGTTGAAACTCTGTTAGCTCACTTCCACATGGCATTGCGTTCTTCCAACTAACTAGTTTTGTAATGGGGCGATGCATCTTATATACGAGAGCATACAATGTTACGCACATGGTCTCATTTGAATCGCAAACTAAATTTGCATGTTTTTGTCAGGTGTTCGAATACTTTTTTTTCCGTATAATGTATATACCAATCTAAAATTTTAAATTTACTTTAATAGGTTATTAAGAAAACTGCTTGGGATAGTGAGAATTACTGAAAATATCTATTTATCTATTTATTTATTTTTGATTACCGTAATTTTCAGGGTATAATACGCAGGAAAAAAAAATAAAAGTTAAAAAAAATCATTACTACATATAATAAAATGTAAATATTATTTAATATTCTGATAATAAACGCAATGAAGATTCGATTTTTTTTTTTAAAAATTTTTTTTGGGGGGAAGGGTCGGGAGGGGGGGGGGTCAAAGTGGGCAAGGGGGGTGCGTATTATACCCCAAAATTACTGTAAGTTATCGGACAATGACAGAATCAAATTAAGAAACTAGCCTTGTCTGTGTTCCAAGCGAGTAGCTTAAAAAATTTAATACCGTAGAGATGCTAAATGCATTGTTAAGTGTCACACTCTGTGCTTCACTGAAGTATTCACGATTTTGTTATGATTACACCTTTTTGAAAATGATGCCACTCTCCACAATCATGAACCAGCCTTTGTGTTGTTGGCATGTGAGATTTTTGTTAATTTTATGAGTATGATAATGAAACTTTTATTTGCGCTGTCATTATTACAATCTTCATGTCTCATTTTACGTAAATAAAATTGTACATGTATGTGGCAGTCGAGCATACCTTTAAAATGAAAGGGATACTATACGTTTTTTGGGAATTCTGCTTTTGAAATAAATTCCAAGTTGTATTTGGACAAAACAAATATTTAACTGTACTTTACAGTTTTGCAGCAAGTATTCACACGTATTAAAATGTGTTTTAAATCTGTTCAAATGTAAATGTTGACTCTCTTTAGTCATTTTAAAAAGATGGTAGATTATAAGAAAAATAACAACTCGGAATAAAAAGCAATTTCAAAATAAAGACTTTATTTCAAAAGGGAAAAGATTACTATTGGACTATTAGATAATCAATGCTTTTGATTAGTTGTCCTAACAAATTTTGCTTTCATTTCCAGGCCTTCCCATTGAATTTCTTCTGTTCTCTTTTTCCAGCTAATCTCGTCCATCTTCTCTCATCCATATTATGTTTATAGATAAGGACGTCTTCCGACACCCTTTTTCTTATATTTTTTAGCTTTGACAAAGGACAGTCTCTATCTGAAACACGGCTATTTTTAGGGTCTTACCACTCTGTCTAATTTTGGTTTTATTTCAGGGTTTTTGTGATTCATTCCTTCTTTTCTTCTAGATTCATCTTTCATGAGTTATGAATATTTCTTCTAACTCATTGCTGTCTTGAGTTCTTTGTACCTGCCTTTGAAAATTTTTTTTTAAGTCATCTATCTAGTATTTATTGTAAGATTTTTGCAACTTATTCCTTACATCCTGCAGTTTGTTGTGTTCTATCCAGTGATTGTATTGTATTGGTCCAGAAAGCGATGTGTATTCTTTTTTCCCCTGATGTATTTATTATATTTTGCTTCCAGAATTCATGAAAATACAGAGTGGCCCAAAACCTACTAAAATTAATTTCTCAATTATGTTAATTATCAAGGCATTAAAGGTTAATTATAATTACTTGAAAATTGTGTGTTATGTTCATAGCATCAAGGCATTTATTTTAATAGTTAGGGTTTGTGAACCAGTGCGTTTGGAGGGAAATGTGCCATTGTAAAGCTACAGACAGGTGCTTGAGAACCAGTTCATACATGTCATTCAGTGGTTCTGTAGATCTGACTTCACCCATTAGTGGTTCACGTCCCATTGCGCAACTGCCATTTTCGAACTGTTGCATGAACATTTTGGACAGAATTTTATCGCACTGGATTATCTCAAGAAATATGGATATGACATCAACAGCTGTATGTATGGAGCTGAATATGTTTTTGTGTAGTTTCACAGCTACACATGCTGCTGGAATGACACAATGAGTTACACATTGATTTGCATCAAAACTAGCGATGCCATTGTTATAATCAAATCATTGTAAATATTCTTCATTTTTCAACATGACTGACACCCTTTCTTCATTCCCTGGTGGCTAAATTGAAATTCGCTCAGTGTACAAGGAGCAGTCAATGGAAACAAGCCAGATTTTTTTTATTTTTATTTTTTTTTTTTTTTTGTTATTGCAAACACTGAAATAATTACATTATTCCTGTTCAAAATAGTCTCCTTCTAGTTCAATTCACCTACACCAGGATTTGACATGCACTTAACTGTGGGAAATGAATTCTTTCAAATAGGTGCACTGCCAACTGAACTGCTCATCCCTGTGACGATACACTGCAGAAATTCCTCACCATCAGCCTTTTACTGACACAGCAGCTCTTGACAATCATCGACACAACTCTTTCAGTTTGATTATTTAATTTGCACACATCTTTCAGAACTTCAGCTTGTTATGAAAGCTTTGATGGGTTGATGCAAACTCCTTGAATGAGATGCACTGCTTTTCCAAAAACACATTCTTCACTACTTCAATGATGTCTTCTACTAGTGACGCCATTCTCGAACTTCTCAGTCAATTGATATACTAGTACAATATGTTGATTTCTCATCCAACAATGAACATCTATAGAGTTTGTGCCTTTGCTAACTAAATATCCCACAACCAATTACTGCTTGCTCTTTTTTGGGCCAGTTGTTCATCTTGTCAAACTATTTCCCAGGTTACTTGTATGCCACAGGTCTGTTAACCCCATCTCAAGATAATAACACACAATGATATAGGTCTCTACAAGCTTTACAATTTCCTACAAGGTCTACAATGTTTATAAAAGCTGAGAGAACGAGGGCGTGTTTCAATCGTGTTCTGTTTGATAATGGCAGAAGCAAATTTACGTAAAGCAAATAATCAAGATAAAACCTCAAATCAAAAAAAAAAAATTAGAAAAATTGGTTGGCTGTTCATGATAAACTTGAAATAGCAATTCAGTTAATGTTCATATGTAAGCTTATTATTGCATGTAAAAAATTGTGATGATTCATTGAACACTTCTTATTAAAATTTAAAAAAAATGCCAAAAACAATGAAAAAAATTGCAACTTTGAAAGGCAATAGGCCTATATCGTGTGCTCTTAAAACAAAATGTAAATTCTTCAGTGCCTTTTTCAGCTTTAAGACCCATCATTGATTCCCATACAACATAGCAGATATCAAAATTTCTCATTAAACATGCCATGTTGTCCTAAATTAGATTAATACCAAAGTTTTTTAACCAATATCCAGATGCAAGAAGTTCCAAAATACTTTATGGCATACAACAGGATTTCAAAAGCATTTCAAGTTAATGCTATAAAATTCACAAATAAATAAGTAAATAAGCAATTAATTAATGAACCATTTAATATAAACAGTAGACAGGCAATTTTAGATAATTTTTTCAATAAATCTTTATACTGACAAGGGACGTACACATAGTTGTACGGTGCATTTTTTTTGCATACCTTGGAAGCGATAGCGTTGCTTTCAGGTGAAGTGGATTTGTGCGTATTGTGGAATAAAGGAGGGTGCAATAATACACCTACACACCATTTTAACAATGGAGTCTTTATATGGCCTTATGTGGTCAAATTTTTTCCTTTTCTTGGTTTATTTTGAAAGAAACAGAATTTAGCATTTTCTTATTTTGGAAGCATCAATAATAGCTTTAGTTGTGTAACATATTTCAGTTTGGAGTAGTTCCCTTGTGAGTGGACAAAACAATAGTGATACCTCCCTAATCAAATGTTGACGAATAACAGCCTGCACACCCATGCAGTTTTTCATGTCAAGAGTGTTGTCCAAAGATAGTGCCAGTCCAATTTATGAGTCACTGTTGTCAACTCTCCCCTGGTCATCGACTCCAAATTCATATCTTTCAGTTATAGCTGAATGACATCTCACATAGTTACAAGAGAGTTTAAATTGGGAGATCCTACAACTCACTGGAAGATTCTAAACTCAAATGAATGTTCATCAAATGGTGTCTTGATAGTAGCTACCCAGTGAAACAAACGATGATTATCTGCAAAGTGCATGAAAGCACAGAGGAGACATAAGTGATCAGCCAACACATTTTGGTAGCAGTCAACATTTTAGGATCTCAGCAGACATATTAAGAAACCCATCATTAATTTGAACAGCTGAGGTTGGCATACAATTAAAACCCTCACTGACCATCTAATGATTTATTCTTTAAAGAATTTACGCCTTAGGAAAGATAGTTCCGGCCTGCGGACTAGGTAACTGCTCCAACCAAGCCCTAAGGTCATGTAAATAGCGGTTCGCTTTCATGGCCACAGTGGCGCAATTGGTTGGCACGTTGGCGGTCTGAGCCAAAGGTTCCTGGTTCGAATCCAGGCTGCGAAATTTTCTTTCCTATTTTTCATCATTATATTAAGAAAGCTAACCAGCCATCTGAAGCCTTTTTGAACAGAATTTATCTGGCAAGATAGAGCCAACCTCATGCTGTCTGTGTCACATCTTCCTCTTCAGTCAGCTTGACACAACTGAAAAGAAGCTTCATCTGGCCACATGACTTGGCATTGCTTTGTAAAGCTCTGTTTTTGATGTTTTATGTACCAGGAAAGGCTAGTTAGCCTGATATATGGTTAAAGTGTCTGCATACATAGGCTAGGGAAGTGGTCCCAACCTTTTTTACTCACAGAGCCCTTTATAGAATCAATTCTGTTGTGGATTCTTAGGAGTAGTGTTGCAGACATCCTCTGTCTTGAGACATCTATGGTGTTTAGGAGTAGTGTTACTGGGCTGTGGAGCTCCTGGGAAGTGCAGACAGAGCCCTTAGGGCTTTGCAAAACTCAGGTTGGGAACCACTGGGTGAGTATATGCATCATTTGCTTGTAGCTGGATATGATCTGCACTGCTGTTGCCTTCCAGTTGGTCTGTATGAAGATGAACAGTCTAAACAGACCTTATTCTTCCATGAAATCAGGATGGGCACTGTTTGCTTGCTAAATGCTGGCATGCATGTCAATGCTATACACATTGATATAGTTGCCTTGTAGAATCTCATGGGGTTATTACCATTCAGGTGATAGAATAATCCATCTATATTACACCAGCTAAGTGGTCACAGTCACCAAGATCTTCACATATACTCATAATCCTGGACTGCATATACCAAATAAAGGAGAAAAAAATAAGGGATGCAACAGTGATGCTTAGCAATCTTAGGCAATAAAATTAAACTGTAATTGAATGATAACTGCCTATAAATAATATTAACTGAAGCCATATTGAAAATTATATCATTTAAGCCTAACAGTTTAATTTTTAAATGGTAGACCCTTTTAATAAGTTATTGGAATTAGATTCTAAGTAAACCCATGAAGTTCTGCTGACAGACTACCAACATCTGTTTGAATACTATGGTTTCAAATAACTTGACTGGAAAGTACATAAAGTAATCAGGTCACGAAACTGTGGATAACAATAATGATCGGCCCCTGCAATCGAGCGGATAGGCTTCCCGTTATACTGCCTTATAGTTATCTGCAACACCCTGTACATTTCGAGGACCAGGCCCTCTTCATCAGCGTTATAACGCAGAAACTTGGAAAGCATTTAAGGAAATAGGCCTACAAATATAAAGTGTTTGGATTGTTAATCTTTGCTATAGATGAGTATGGAGTTTTCCAATAAATAGGGTAAATGCCTTTGAAATATATTATGTACATCGCTTTTATACACTATCTACCAAAAAGTAATTGGACACTTTCGATTTTAGATGTTTTGTAGAATATCTAGAAAAATACTTGACAAATTATCCTGAAACTTCAGGGGTGTAAAGAGCATGTTACACCTCATATATTTCAGCGAAGGTTTTGTCCCAAAGGCAAATAGGGGACCAGCAATAAATTGAAAAAAAAATAATGTTTGGGATCACGCTGTAAAAAATAATGCTTGAAATACGTTGTAGCCATAGGATATGATTATGAGGCTTCTTTTACTTCTTATCTGTGTTCATTTGTTTGAGAATAGCACTATATTCATGGAGATATAAAGGTGTCTTAAAAAAAAAAAAATGAATTTTTTTATTATTGATGAAAATAGGAAAACAATTCCATTTTTTTTCATAAGTTTTCTGTTTATAAAATACTTTGTCAATTATAACATACGATGCCATTTTCAGGGAACTTCACAAACTATATTAGAGACAACACCCTGCAATCAGAATATAAAAATATTAAATATTTGATGAAATATGAGCATGTGTACTAAATAATGTTTAACTGCGCATGCACAAGCATTACCAAAATGTCTTTTGCATAATTTATTATCCAAATGTATAGAGCTACTCTTATAAATATCCTAAGCAAATATCTTTAAAATTCAGAAAGATATCATCAATAGAATGAGTTGAATTTCAGTTGCTCTCAAAAATAAACAAAACAATAAGGGTTTTTTCCAAATTTTTATTTTTGTACTGGACACCAGTATAAACTTCTCCTTACGCCGATATGAAGGCATATCAATATACGTGAAGGCATTATACTTTCACGATAATTCTCTAATATTCTCCTTGCTTTAAAGAGTTACCCTACCTGCTTTGACAAAGGATAGTCGCTATCCGATACATCAGCTTTTTATTTTTGATTTCTTTATTTTATTTACTTTTTATTAAATATCTATAATTCATTGTATTCCAGGGTTTTGTGTCCCATCCTTCTCTCCTATATCTGTCATAAATATTTTCAGGAATATACCGTTTTTTGTTAGGTGGTTCTATGATTCTGAGACAAGCAAATTGTCACTTTCAGTACAATATTGTGAATTCAACAAGAAAGTTAAACAGTAAAATAATGTTCTCATGTGCAGAATGATTCAAGTTGAATGGGAATTCATTATAAGTTTTTATAATGTTGCTTTAAAAAGTATTAAAGATGTGATGACGTGTATAGATGATGGTTCTATCATTTTAGGACAGACCTATATGAGGGAAAATCATTTATTAAAGACAATTTTGGATAAAGGGCACACAAATGATATTTCCTAAAAATTTGCTTAATGTTACCAAGCAGTCATCTAAACACATATCACTTGCTCGTATAGGCAATTATTTTTGAATTTGAATTGTTAATATGAATGTTGACATGCTGTAGGATGATGAAAAGACTCTAGAGAGATTTTGTTAGTGATACTTTGTCAATAATTATGTTTTGTTGGGCCAACAATAATTAGAACTATCTATGCTTTATGTCTTTTTTTTATTATTTTTTTTTTAAGGTTATAGGATCCATGAATAATAATTTTAATTTAATTTGTGGTGAAATTCATCAGCCAACTTTTGCTCTTTTTTATTTTTAATTAAAAAGGGAGGAACATTGGATATTAACAACAAGATATATTAAATTATAGTATATTCATAAAAAACTAGACTTAAGTGTTTAATTTTAACATAAAAAGATTCTCATTGTACTCAGGCACTAGCTAATCTAGCCAATGTTGGAAAGTGACATTACCAAAGAATTTTTGCAGACTGTTATTAAGAAAAGGACAATATTGTTTTATTTCAAATCTCATATACAACATTTTTTATTCCCATTTTTTAAATAATTTTTCATTATTTTTTTTTTTTTTAACAAATAACATAAAGTTCAAACTGTACAGTATTTAGCAATTGTACTTCCATAGCAGTAATAAAAACCTCAAGTATTCCATCTCTGAAGGGTATTCCACAATAGCTAACATTACGTTTAAAGCTGTTCTCAGATCTTTTGCATTCATCAGACTTTTAGACTCAATAATGATGAACTTGATGGGAAAAAAAAATAAAAAAATTTTAAATATTGTAAGGCAGTTTGAGATCGGGTGGGATGATAATTGCAGAGAAATTTTCAGCCCCATTCTTTGGTTCCAAAGGACTAGAAAGGCAGAAGAGAAAAGAAATGGCTCTGGGGTTGTTATTTTTTTAACATTGTAAAGCAAAATAGAAAATATTTTAAAGAGATGCATTCACTAAAGGAAATTGTTCAATATGGTATGAAAAATTAAGTGAAAAGTTTAAATTATTATATTTTTAACATATACATATATATAAGATACTTACTGCAATTCATATAAATCTATTTCTCTGAGGAAAATTGAGTTTTTTTTTAAAGCAGTTATTAAAAATTAATTAGGTTCCATAAAAAATTGTAGAATATTTAACACATACAGCTCAAGTACATCATAAGTTGTTTGCCATTTTGAATTCAGTTCTTAGCATACATCATATATGTAAATGAAGTACAACAGTATAAAAGAAAAATAACTTGATACCAGTGTTATTCAATTATTTTGTCGAATGTAATTCAGAAGGGAGGAAATAATAATGAACGTAATTAAATGAATACCTTATACTCTAGATTAAAATAGATTTCAAAATGGAATACTTCTATGTGTTCAACTGAAACAGTTGCATAGCTCATTGAATGAGCATTTAATTATTAATGAGCATTGACAAGGCAGAAGACATCTCTCCAGTTAATATCTTTACAGATCCATGGTGACATAAAAATGAGTTTTCATTCTTTCATTTCCATTGCCAAGGGATGGAGAAGAGAGCAAAGGGAACAGATTCATTGAAAATCATAGTTGTTTGAGAATGATGATGACATTAATAAATAATAATAAACAAGAGAGCTTGGCTCATTCAGTTTCATCATACGAAAACTAAAATTTTTTAAAATGTCTAATTCCACATTTCTTCTTTTTTCTTTTTTTTTTTTTTTTTTTTCCTTTTTTTTAAATTTTTAAATTGCATTCATATCAAATAACTAATATATTATTTGATTAAAGCAAATAAATTATAAAGAAAAATTAAATTAAAATTTCATTTAAGTTATTACAATTTAATGTATGGTTTAAACACAACTGCAGTCTTATTATTAAAATTTAAAAATAAAATTAATAAATTGTGTAATATTGCTTTCTCTATATAAATATTAAAAAAAGGAATTCTTAAAGTTAGTTTTGGTGTCTTAATACATCTCTGAAATTTGACTTACACTGATTGAAAAAAGAACAAAAACAAAAACACAAGCACACTTATTTTATACATATCACGCGCACACATACTGAACATACTGTATATGCTTTCACACAGTCACTGGATATAGTTTTCATTCTCAATGTTTTAAAAAATTTTTTTTAAATATTTCTTTAAAGTTGTTCAAAGAAAGTTTTGTTTTTCAGTTCTCACAAAAAATGATGCATGTCAAAGTATTTATTACTTTTGACCCACACATTCTCTTAAAATATTCTTTAATTATTCCCACATAGTGGAAACGATGATAGTTGAGACAATCAAGGAAGTATAAAAAAGTTTTTTTAAAATGGCTACGATGACTGTGATTGCACTGAAACGTTGCCTTAGTCGCTGCTAGTAAGAAAACGATCACGCAGGACGTTGAAGCAACAATATCTTCCTTTTTTTCCTGATCATTACTTAAAAAGACAAACCATAAAATTAAAAAGAACAGAAAAGTTTCTGTGTTTGATAAAACTGGAACTTCATAGTTACCACGTAGTCATAAATTTTTGTAAATAGTTATAAAGGTGAAAATGCTATTTCTTTCTTTTATGAGTGGCAGAAAGAAACAAAACCAAAGGCATGACTTGGTTCTTAACTTAATCTTTCTGGTTTACGGAAAGGCACTTGGAACAGTAAGGTAAAATCTTGATGTTTTTTTTTTCCTAAATAAAACCCGCTGATCTTTTGTTCTTCAAAAATTCTTCTTCTGCTGCATTGCTTATCTTCCAAACATCTGGTAGATTCCTGCCTGAAGGTGCTCTCTTGTTCCGGTCAAAGGAACATAAAAGGCACCAGATTTGGAAGACGTTCGTTTACCATCAGAACCAACTACGAATGTGAGAATATCAGACCAGATGTCCCTGAAGTTCAGGAGGCAAATTCTGCTGAGGAGACTGGGTGAGGTTTGTAGCTGGTGGATTAGGGTTAAATGTACTCAAAACTGGAGCTTGCTGTTGGCGTTGAGGTGAAGTTAAAGCTGGAGGATAAGGAATATATCTTGGGTCTGGAGTCATGTTGAAATAACCATCTCGCATGGGAGGTTTATTAGGTGAAATAGGAGCTTTTGTATAGGTTGTAACCTAGAAACAAAAAACAAAACAAAACAAATCATTATTTAGGATACTGTGTTCTGTTTGATTATTTTAATGTTTTTTTAAGATCCTCTTACTTTGTCCCCTAAATTTTGATTGTAAGCATTTCTTCTTAATTCATCCGCATATGTTCCATTTTCTTGTTCATACAAGTTCTGATTATTATTGGCCTTCTGATTTCGTGTCAATGTATTTTGGCGAGAGCCTAGATATGTGTGTATATGATATAATATTGAATTATTCCTTTAAATAAAAAAAAAAGTGTTTAACAGATAAAAAAAGGATTTGATTTTCTCACCTGAATTGACATCTCTAACAGTCAGGTACTGGGAATTATCAGCAGGAAAGACGGTGCTCACTTTCGTTTCTGGTCTTTCTGTTAGGTAAGTTGTGGCTGCCACTTTTGTTGTAGATTCATCCTGGAATATATTTCATCAATATTCAAGTTCTTTTCGTAATCGACATCGGTGATGACCTTCTGATCGGTGGCTAGGACATGACTGAGATGTTGGATGCTTTGCACAGTGGTGAAAATTTAGAAGTGACAGGCTTAAACCCTATAACACCGTATAATAACAAGCATCAGGACTACCACTGCCTCCGTAACCAACAGAGAAGAGCAAACAAGTGACTTGCATAATTGGACCAAGAGAAGGCCTGTCACTGCCCATGAATTATATTACTCTCAATTCAGGCACATCCAGATTTGCAGTAGGTTTGGCATAAGCACACAATTTATGCTAAAGCAGTGTGCGCTAATGCTTCGTCTACTAATTTAGCAAAATATTTTAGAATATCAAAAGCGAGAATCCACTACCTTTCGCCTGCGTCGCCTTCGGTTGACAGTGGCCTGGTGTTTATTAGCAAGAAGCAGGAAAAGAAATAAGACAAGAGATTTATGTTATTAATGTTACTAAGAGAAGTAAGGTGAAGAATGAGTTAGAAGAATATACTAAACTTTAACAGAAAAGTCAGTGTGTTATCATCAGTAAAGAGAAAAAAAGAAGAAAAGTCAGTTTACTATTCAGTTTAAAAACATAAATAATGAAAATCATCATCCAATCTATCATTCATCTGCCACACGTGAGAAAGTATCAACTTTTTGCCAAAAAAAATTAAATAAATAAAATAAAAAATAAAAAAAACAAACATTGAAAAAAAAATGATTTCATTAAAATATAATAGCTTACATTATAGTCATCTATGCTGTTTTCGTCAGAATAACTTTCACTTTTCTCAGATATGGAACTTAATGTCTCTCCAGTAACTGTTCCGTTGTAGCTGCTGGGAGCGTACATTTCAATTGTTGCTGCAGTTTTGCTACTTGATTGGTCGCTCTCGGCAGCTGAAAATAATGTGTGTAGAGTTTCAATTTAAGATCGAAAAGAATGCTACAATTAGTAAGTTAAACTACATAAATTAATTAAGCACCTTCTTCCATTCTTTTCTTCCGCCTGCGTTGAATAAAACATACAACTAGAAAGAAATTGAGAACCAACAGAAAGGTACCAACAACAGACACAGCAATAATTATGATTCTTGGAACTTCGCCCTTCTCATACATGTAAGGTGGAAGTGTGGTTTTCTGTTCTGATGGAGGGAGTTCACCTGTTTTAATAGAATATTTGTTTAAGTATATCATGATTTTTTAAAGAAAATTTATTTACAATAGTAATGATAGGAAGTTTTTGGCAATTTATTAAAAATAAATCATTTATATTTTATTCAGTGATATTTAATAGATTTGTAGCATGAAAATTTTAATTGGTTCTATGATACCATTTAAAATTTCAAATCTAAATTGAAGAGAAGCCATAGTAAATGTAAATTGCTGCAAAAACTTCACAAAATGATCCTTTTATAGATTCTATTCACTTGAAATTCTATAATT
This sequence comes from Rhysida immarginata, assembly GCA_023313115.1. NCBI lineage: Eukaryota > Metazoa > Arthropoda > Chilopoda > Scolopendromorpha > Scolopendridae > Rhysida > Rhysida immarginata. The sequence goes on from JAHWFO010008480.1 coordinate 4,954,800, forward strand.
AAACTGATTAAAAGTGGTAAAAACTGTGGGATGAAAGCATTCTTTGAATTATTTAATTGCTGCATGTACTGGTAAATGCTTCATGAGGAGAATAAAAAAAAAACTTGTATTATTTCTCAGTGTTTACATATTTAACTTAATGATTTTTACTTTGTAAGTAAAATGAACAAAATACCAAATCATTTAGCTTTCCATATAATGGTATTTTTCCATCCTATTAACTTAGCAAAATTAGTTTTGCCTGGTATCCTTTAAAATATTTTAAATTTGTATTAATAATTCAACCATGGTGCTGCTTAATATCATGCATGCATCTAATCTCTTTAAACAAAGAAGAAAAATAAAACTAAGAATTTATAAAACTATTAATAATCTTGTTTGTTTGTACCACCTCCTTCCCATTCCCAGAATAGTGTTCAAGAAGAATTTAATTAATTGCAATTTGCTCCCTATACTAAGAAAAATTTCTCATAATTCTATGTAACTTGAATACAAGGTGTGTTTTTTTATTAGTAAGTACCGTTTACTTATATCAAAATGGTACCTAAAAAACATGCCTCGTACTTATCACAGAATGATTTTAAGTATCCTTTCTTTGACTTTTAATATAAAGTATACAATTTCTTACTTAATGTTTTTGCCTTGACAATATCAGTTGTATATGGACTCTCTCCCAATTTATTATGTGCCATAATGCTAAATAGATATTCAGTTCCCAGATCCAATGAAGTTATGTTGAATTCAGTTGCATTGGTGGGAAATACATCACTATATGAGTACACAGGTGAGTCCAATTTCTTATATCGAATGCGATATGATTGACTTAAACCACCATCGAATCCAGGAGACCAATATAGCCACACTGTATTGTGGGATACATTCATGACATAAAGGGCTAAAGGTGTGTCTGGTATGCCTAAAAGTAAAGAAAAGCTTTTTGAGTATTGACTTTTAAAAAGTCTCAGTTTTAATATTCTTTTGTAATTTACAAAGATTATGAGGGACAATTGTACTTTGCATCATATGAATAATAATAATAATAATAATAATAATAATAATAATAATAATAATAA
>JAHWFO010008480.1:4955882-5035034 GCA_023313115.1 Rhysida immarginata
AATAATAATAATAATAATAATAATAATAATAATAATAATAATAATAATACATGTAATTGATTTAGAATGTTGTATACTTACTGGTGCCATCTAACTTAATTTGAGTATGTGCAAAGCCCATTTCATTTCGGGCAGCGCAGTCATACTGTCCATAGTCCGAAGATTTAACATCCTTCACAAGTAATTCACTTTCCCAAACAATTAGGCTCACTTGAGTTGAATTAAGCTTATATCTTTTGTTGTTGCTAATAGTGACACCATCTTTTGTCCATGAAAAAGAAATTTTCGGGGCACCTTCTGCTCGGCATAATAGCCGAGCTGTCTGGTCTTTTTCACTTGCTGCCTTTTGAAACTTTGGTGAAGTATCAAAGATTGGTGCAACTATTAAAAAATATGTATATATTTAATTAAAAATTATTTCACCAAAAAACAATTTTGTATTAATAAAATAAAATGGCTTTGCAAGTTATAACATAATGATATATTGAAAAAAATCATTTTTTTTTTTAAATAAATTACGTTGAAAAAATTCTGGGTACAGCCCTGGCCCCAAGTTGTCCTCCAACAAGCACAAATGAAAAATATGACAAATATAAAAAAAAAAAAAAAAAAAGAAGAAGAAAAAGAAATCGTAAAAATAGTAAGTTAAAATTAAGTAAAAAAGAAAAAGGAGAGGTTATATTTTTAAGTAAATAGGAAAGAAAAAGAATATCATGAGACGTCTCGAGATCGATGTTATTAAAATACTCCAAATAATTATTAACAATTTTCGTGATTGGGTTCAAAAGCGATATTTTAGTCCTCCATTTCATAATAATAATAATAGCAAAACATTTATAAAGAAGGAAGCAGAGTAAAACATATATAATTTGACTTTAACTTTGTAAAGTTTACATAAGAAATTTTTCCAAGAAATTATTATTTAAAGCTGGTGCAGAGAGGTTTTCCTGATCTTGTACAAAAGAATGGTAATCCTTCAATTCAAAAACTGAAATTTGTTTTGATTTTCCACTGTTGTTGTATTCATCAGGTATTTTATTTTAATAAGGCATAAAAAATTAATGGATTTTCTTATTTATTAAAAAATAAATGTTCAAAAAGCTTACATTTTACAATTAAAGTAGTGGACCTCTTTGCCTCTTCCCCAATCCTGTTGTTCGCAATGCAGTTGAAAACACCTGAATCATCTTTTTTCACAGAAAATATTGTCAAAAAGGATTTTGCTCCGTCAATGGACTGTTTAGTTCGGCTCATATCATATCCTTCCCTTTTCCAAGTGATATAATTAGCTGGTGTTGGATTTGCATCAACTTCACAGTCCATATGAGCATTACTACCTTCTTCAACCATAAATGTATTTGTTATCCTAGTTATCTGTGGTGAATCTGTAAAGAATGGGGATTTTTGTTACTCAAAGTTTTACCTGACTAAGTAAGTTACAAATTAGAATGTTATATATATTAGAGGAATCAATATATTATATGGATGTCGAGATTACCATTAAATAATATTCTTCCATTGTAATTATGCAATAAATAGTTTTAAAATTATCAAAAAAAAAAAAAAGGGAAAAGTTTAAATATATCTATATATTATTCTTACATTGAACATTTAAAGTGACATTTCCTCTTGTAAGGCCTTCTTCATTTTTTGCCTCACAAATATAAATACCAGAATCTCCTTTCTTGACCTCAGATATGTTTAAGATTGGCCCATGAGCAAGAAAACGGCTGATCTCTCCAGCACTAATGTATCAAATAAAAAATATATTAATTATCATATTCCATTAACTTGTTATGAAATAGATCTATTCAGTTATGAAATATAAACATTTAGTCAAACCTGTTTCTTTTAATCCAAGTATAATTAATAGCAGAAGGATTAGCTCGTGCAGTCATATTAATTATTGCCATGTCACCTTCAATAACATTTACGGTTTTACTTGGTATTGTCCAAAATTCAGGTTTATCTAAAAAAAAAAATATAAATAAATTAATAAAGAAAATAGATGAAGATTTTTCAATTGAAAGTTTCCAAACGTAATATTTTTATGATAATTAAATAGCTAATCGCTAATATGATTTTAATATGTCTATAATAAGAATCTAACAGGCTCTTTTAATATGGCTAGAATACACTAAAGCCTCTTTATTTAAAGAATTTTATTAATACTAACAAAAATTTTTTGCAGATAGTTATTTATCATTTTCAATTATCTTTTATAACATTTGTTAAAATTATAAAGCTTGAAAAGAAATTTATATACTGGCTTGAACCTATAATTATTTTTTGTAAATTATTTCTTTTAGTGTTATTGAGAAATAATTAAACAAATGAAAGAGAAGATAATAATTAAACTGAAGAAACTCTTCAAACAAATCATATTTACAAAGTAGAAAAAGGAAAGAAAAATTCTGCGGTAGCTCTATTAGTGGCAGTGACAGGCATGGTCCCTGGTTCACGTCCAAGTTGCGGAATTTTTCTTTCCCTTTTCTATCTTGTAATTTTAATTGAACAGCTGACTTAATTCTGTATACGTTTTTGAAATGCAAAAAATTTAATCCCCTATGTAAAATACAATTCTTTGTAAAATATCTTACATAAAATAGAGAGCGTGATGGCGTCATGTACACTTTGTTGAAGGACTTCATTAGTTGCTTGACATGTGTACGCTGCACCATCATCTGCTGAAGTCACGTCCAGTCGAAGAATGCTTCTTGTTGATTTTCCACCATGGGGAGCTTCAAATGTCCCATTAGTTTTACCTTGTATCAGGTAACCTCCCCTCCACCATGTGATTGTTGATTCTGGATTGCTGCTAGATGAATCACACTGCAAAACTACCTGCAATCATTTAAAAAATATAATCAAATAAATGAAAGTTTTTGTTCCTATTGATATATGATTTTATTGTAGAAGAATTGATTTGAAGCCTCTCTGATTGAAATAATAAGGTTATTTATTGCCTTCAATCTTTCCAGGCCTTTATTATCATCAGCGCTTCTAAGTCAAACATCAAAAGGCTAGCTGTAGCATATAATCAACTTACCTGGAATGCTTTTAAGTTAACTAAATATGCATCTACATGTATATCTGAATTCTCTGCGAGTATGATTATTCTTACATTGTTCACATTTAGGAAAATCAGATTAATTATAGAATTAGCTAGTGCAAACACCTCACTAAACCAACTGGCAAATTTTATAACTCATTATTTACATATGTTTGCTAATTACCGACAACACGCATGTATAAATTTGAGCTTCACAAAGATCATCGACGTTTTTGGAAAGTCTTTTTCCCTTGAATACCATTGAACTTTCGAATTCTTTACCATTGTCATTACTTACTGTGGATCTCAATTGTGTCTCGACTAAATGCAAAACGCCATGCAAACACTTTAAACGGTAAGTTAAAGTTCATTTTGTGAGCAGAAGTAAGTGAACAAGGACATCTAAATCTGCACCGATTTGTTTTTACACTGTGTATCCTTTAGTTCGTTAATTATTAAGTAGCAGAAGAATGGATCTACTTATTGATTTTACAATGTCCGTCTGTCCACTTCATAATTTCCGCATTTTTTGAGGTACAAGGTTGAAATTCGGAATGTAGCTTATTATGAGTATGTGCAACTTCGCTATTTATTTGGTTTTAATTAGCCCACTGGGGTCGGAATTTCAGGGGTGGGAAATAGAGGGGACCAAAGGGTGTATGTAAAGTAGTGAAATTCGATATGCAGATTCCTCTAAGCAAGAGCTATATTACAATGAAGTTTGGGCCAAATTGTCCCAATGGGGCCGGAGCTGTGTGTGGGTGGGTGGGGGGGGGGTGTCAGTCACTTGGTCTTTAGAACTATGGCATGTGATATATCATTCGATTGGAAATGAAGAGAAACGAAAGAAGATAAGGCTCTTTTATAGTATGATGGTATAAGGTATTAAGTTCTAATTTTTCGAGTTAAAAATGCAGTGTTACGATCAAGAGTTTTGGCTTTGTGCAAAGAATGTAAATTTATCAGTTTATAGGAAAGATGTATCTTACTTAAACAAAAGTATCTGGACACTCCTCTGAAACATGGGATATGCCCAATAATAAATGGGAGGAGCTCATTGAGTTCAAACGTCATATGATAATAGGATGGCATACGTGTAACAAATCCGTTAGACAAATTACTCTCCTGTTGGAAGTGCCTCGCTCAATGGTAAATGGTGTCATCTTGAAATGGAAACGTACTGGAACAGAAGGAGTTCAACAAACGATCAGGCAGACCACGAAAAGTGACGGAAAGGGATCAGTGAGCTCTAAAGCGTGTTGTAAAAAGTAATCGCTTTTCCTCAGCTCAAGAAATCACGACCGAGTTTCAAAATTCACCTGGGGCCGTTGTCATACTAAAACTGTTCGTAGGGAATAGAACAAGATGGGATTCCACGTCCCTGCTGCAGCGCATAAGCCAAACATTGCCAAGGTGAATGCCCGACGTCATTTGGCAATGGTGTAAAGCTCACCGCAGCTGGGCTCTGGATCAGTGGAAACGTATTCTCTGGAGTGACAAACCAGGAACAGCAACTGCAAATCAGACAGAAGGGTGTGGGTTTGGCGATTACCAGGGGAACGCTTTCAGTTCGACTGTGTTGTTCCAACTGTCGAATTCGGTGGTGCCTGTGTCATGTTGAGGGGTGTTTTTCATGGTATGCACTAGGACCCTTACGACCCTTGAAGGGGACGCTCATGTATACCGTATATAGACATCCTAGACAATTCGGCACTCCCTACGTTGTGTTAACAATTTGGCGATGGCCCTTTCCTGTTTCAAAACGATAATGGTCCTGCTCACAGAGCAAGGGTCTTATAGGGATGGTTACATGAAATGGACATTGAAGAAATGGACTGCCCTGCCCAGAGCTCGGATTTAAATCCGATAGAAACACTTTGGGATGAATTGGAACGACGATTACGGAACAGACCGACTCGACCAACATCCACCACCGACCTCGCCAATATACTGTTTGCAGAATGGAACAAAATTCCACCAGCTACGTATCAAAACCTAGTGGAAAGCCTTCCCAGAAGAGTGGAGACTGTTATTACTGCGAAAGGCGGACCTACCAGATGCTAATTTATGAAATAAAACATTGTTTCCTCTCTTAACACATGTGTCCAGATACGTTTGTCCAAGTAGGATAAGTACATATACATTAAAAGAAGGAATCTAGTGACTCGTTCTAAAAATTAATAAAATTGATAACTTTCATTACAGTTCGATTTTTTTTATCGTATAATCATTTGCTTTAGCAGATATTTAAAACTGGACGACTTAAACATTTGCTTCGTACATTAGCGATACTTACTTTTTTCCCTGCTTTTGGAGTTTTGGGATTCAAAATTTTGATATCCACTCCGCTCGGTGGAACTAAAAAGAAAAAAAATCTTTTTTAATGGAGGTTTCATAAAGCCTTAGCAAATTGAAATAATAGATTAATAAGTAAATCCCGATTTTCACATAAACTCTAAATACATCACTTACATAGAACAAATAGACGAATGGATACGGACAACGGTTGCCGAGTGGCTGCGTTGGAAGCTTCACAGCGATACTCCGCACCATTATCACTCTCCTCGGTAACGATTGCTATCTCAGCTGATGCATGAGTATCCGTATTTTCATTCGTTGATGGAATCTATTTTTTAATAAATATTTCATAAAAGAATCGTTAAAAATGTAGCCTTTTCTAAATAAAGTAGCTCACAATCTAAATGTTTTACATTTTTTATAACCAAAAAATAGTTTGAATAATTGCAGCACTGATTCTATAGAAGCTCATTTTGCAAAACAATCACGTAATGAAAATATGAACACAATACTTTCATTATCGCTGTAGACTACTACACACACTGGCCAATGAATTAGAAACCCGTGATGAATTACTGTACTGATATGTAAAGCGGGGTCACAGGTCAGAAACTATTGTGATATGCAATTGAATGCAATCATGTGACGTATATGCTCATTCCAATCTGCAGGTACAGGGTAGGAACAAGCTGCAGCTGCTCAAGTTGAGCAAAATGGGAAAAACAGCAGACCTGTCTGAGTTCCAAAAAGGAATTATTGTGGGAGCCCGTCTAGCTGGAGCTAAGATTTCCAGGACAGTACAACTGACCGGTATCTCAAAAGGTCAGGCCTCTAAGGTGTTCAATGCGTGGAAACGGAATCCACAAGAGTTGTCGAAACGGCAGAATTGTGGATCAAAAACAATCAACACAGACAGGGACCGACGTCGTCTGAGACGGATTGTGCGGCAAAACCGAAGGTCTACTGTCGAGCAACTGACGGCAGACTTCAATGAAGGATCATCGCAACCCATCTCCTCCAGAACAATGCGCCGACAGTTAAAGCGAATAGGGATGGGAAGTCGCATGCCAGTGAGGAAGCCCCTGGTGTCAGCAACAAACCGGAAAGTTCGCCTGCAGTGGTGTAAAGAACGGTGTGACTGGACAGTAGACGACTGGAAAAAGGTGATGTGGTCGGACGAGTCACGTTACACATTGTTTTGCACCGATGGCCGGCAGAGAATTTGGCGGCAGCCCCATGAAGCGATGGACCCCTCATGTGTTATGAACACAGTTCAAGCTGCAGGAGGAGATGTCATGGTATGGACCATGTTTTGTTGGTATGGCAAGGGTCCCCTGATATTCCTTGACAGTCGGGTGAAAGCCAAAGACTACCTGAACATTGTTGCAGATCAAGTCCATCCTGCAATGGTGATGGGTTCTTCATGGACGACAATGCTACTGTCCATCGAGCAAGAATGTTCAGGAGTGGTTTTCTGAACATGACACCGAGTTGCGACATCTGCCGTGGCCAGCGCAAAGTCCGGATTTGAATTCGATCGAGAATGTTTGGGCCATGTTGGAAAGAGACATTCGTCGAAGACATCCGCTTCCGTCTACTCTACAGCACCTGAAGGTCTCTCTGACGAATGCATGGTTTGCGATTACCTTACCTGCATTGCAACACCTTGTAGAGTCCATGCCAAACCGCATATGTTTTGTAATTACAGCCAAAGGAGGGTCAATACCATATTGAACGAAGGTTTCTAATTCATTGGCCGGTGTGTGTAGTTCTCAAATGTAGCTTCACTATATGCAAACTGAGTATCAGTGTTTGTATCTATGATACTTTGATAAGAACTGCAATCACTAGTTTGAGAAATAAGTACAGTGATTACTTTATTGTTTCCTTTGAACCAAGACAGGTTGGCCAAAGGATTTCCTCCTGTACAGAAGCAAGATAAACGTTGCAAATGCCCTGCTCGTATTGAAACACTTTCGTTGTACCCATATATTCTAGGAGGATCGGGTGGAACTGTAAAAAAATGAAATGATTATGAAGAGAACAAGGGGGAGTTTAATAATTTCAAAATTATTTATTGATTTTAATTATTTTTTTTTTATTTTTTAAATTCTACTTACATAATACATTGACTATTTTAGATTCCACTATCGTTTGTTTTAAGGACTGATGAATACCATAACACTGAAACATTAGATTCTGCTTCTATAGAAAAAAAAATCATTTTTCTTAGATACACGTGCTGGATAATTCAAATGAAAGAAAAAAAGAGTTAATGATCTATTCTTACACGAGAAGAAACTGTCACAGTGATTTCTGATGTAGTAATCCATCCTCCTTCACTTGAAGCTATCACTTTGTTTTCAGCGTCATGGGGCTCCCCGTCTATTACCCATGTGAGCTGAGCTGCAGGATTGCTTTTCTCACTTGTACAAACCATCGTCAGGTTATCATTCACTTTGGCTTCATTGCTGCCCGTAATGGATAATGCAGAAGGAGCAACTAGGGGGGAAAAACAGCGTATAATTATAATAAATCATGACGATTCTTAGTCATCCTTTGAATAATTTTTCAGTAAACTTACATTGCACCATTAGCGTCACAGACACTTCCAAGGGCTCCGGACTAACTGAATTCGAGGCCTCACACTTATAAACGGCATTATTGTCCGTTGCATCCACCTTGAAAGAATAGGCATTGATGGCCTCTTTGGAAGTAGTGGTGTATGAAAAGTCAATTTGGACCCCATTTTTGAACCAAACCAGCTGCGCTAATGGATTGCCGCCCCTTGAAGTGCACGTTAACGTTGCCGTGTCTCCCATTTGGATCGTTTCCCCGATTTGGTAACCTTCTATTTCAGGAACTCCTGGAGGATCTAAATGATAATTTGACATACATTAGACGATTGCAACGAAAAGGTATAAAGTTGAGCGGTTTTGAGTGTTGCTAAAATTTTCATTAAAATAAATGGTAATAATGTTTCCGTTTAGAAATCTAAATATTGCTCTTTCTGCGTTACTGTTCTTACAGTTCATATACAATGAAATATGCTCGAAGTTTATTTTATAACGTTTAATATTTTAAACAGGCAATTCAACAGTGTCTTTATTTCAAATGTAAATTAAGTCTTTTGAAATTCTTTTTTTAGCGAAATATGGCAAAATAACAAGAAATTAGTTTCTTCAACATCAACAGAAGCTAATTTAAAAACCTTTGAACTGCCTGTTTTAAAAAAGCAAATTTTATAATTTTTTAATTTTTAAAGTGTTACAACCGTGTCAAGTGTAATTTAATATTAGAAGTACTATTCATATTAAATATAAGTCAGAGATTTAGACATGACTACTCAAAAATTAAAATAAAAAAAAAAGCACAAAAGAAAAAGAGAGACCAATTTAAATGGCGGTTTCCTCCTCTTTTGCTCAGCTCGCATCTAAATTATTTCATAAAAAGCATTTACCCCCCTCATTTTATGTGGAAACTTTTAACAAATCTGTGCTCTTACATAAAACACTGAGTTTAATCTGGGCCCTGATTGGCTGGGAGAGAGCTGGGTGATTGCCTTCGCACGCGTAAATGGCTCCATTATCTTCGGGAGAAGGCTTTAAGTTAATCCGGCATTTCGTGTTTTGTCGCTTACCATCTATATCTTCGGTAGAGCACTCCGCATTATCTGCAAACATTCATATTGATTAGTTTTTTTTTTTGCGGGGGAAAAAATAAGCAACAATAAAAATTCGTCTCTAATTTATAGAATGAACACAAATGCTCTGTGGAATTAGAGATTTGAGTTAAAATAAGGGGAAAAAATTGGGCGTTAAATCCTCGGAATTAAGCCAATAACCGTTTAAATAATTGGCCTTTAGTTGAATTTTTTCTCTTACCTATTCTTATTTCGATGTTATTTCTGTACCATTTGATGGTGGCCGCCGGTTTACCACCCTTGACGACACAGGCAATGTCCAGAGTCTCCTCCCGTCTAATTTCGATCGTTCCACCCGTCGGCCTTTCCACAAATTCCACCGTTGTTGGCGCAACTGTTATGTAAAAAAAAAAAAATGATATCAACTCTTGATTGCTATTTATTTTATATAGATCTTAATCTATTTTCACAAGAAAATATCTAATTTTAAATATCGGTATTAAAAATTTCTAGAGGCTTCTCTGCCGTACACGTTTCAAAATACACATGCACTAGGCTAGAGATATCACGTACATTTTTCTGCTAAATCAAATATATTAAAAAGTAAAACAAAAGATTGCTTTATTGCAAAATTTTGCTGAACTTTAAAGATAAAGATTTTGCATAAAATTATCCATAAGAAATTCATACACTTTTTTATCTACGAAGTCCATGTAAATTAACATTCGTACAACTCGATTAAGAATTGTAGACTACATGTTCGAAAAAGATCACCTTAACAAATGCAAACAATAATATAGTTTAGCGTTGTATAAAGCACAAACGACTAGCTAATTACATGGTAGGGCAAAATAATGGAAACTCTCCTAATTACTCGTGTCTGATGTTAATAACTTCGTTTTTCCCGCGATATTAATTGCTCTTATTTTAATCTTGTATATAATCTGTTTTAGTATTGAAAAGGTCTTTTGTATTGACCTTGTTTATAAAATAAACATCTGCACTTTTAACGTATATTTGTGGACGTCGGATTACGTTCAAACTTAGTGACTTCCAGATTGTTGGTGCTGTCAATCCTGTGCAACTACGACGCAAATCTGATGTTTATTGGCTGGTTGGTTGGTTCGTTAGATTTATGAGCGCGCCAACGTCAAAGTCGTTTTGCACCCTTTCACATGACTAATATTTATAAAACAATTCTGAGAATTCTACATGACTATTGTCTTTTATGAATTCCGGGGACAAACACAAACATCTACGTCCACGGGGGATTAGAACCCGCGACCCGACGGATTCGAGAACTGGAAAGCCTGCGCCCCAGCGCTACGATATTCAGTCATGAAAGCAAACACTGTTAAAGGTGAAGCTTTGTCAGAACTAAAATATAAGTTGAACGACCGAGTCAGACGGTATTAAAGAGAATTATAACATCTGAAAAGAAGGCAATCGCTACGAAAACGATTGCAGAGCTGAATCTGCATCTGTGTGTTCCTGTTTATTGCCTATTGGAGAAATCATACTGCAAGGACCATAAACCCCGAACTTCAGATGAATATGGAAATATGTCTTGGAGTTCGGCGAATTGTTGTTCACGGTTTCCCTTTAGTGGACGGTTTATCTTTGGAGAACGCCTAAAGAAGCTTGCCACTCTAACTCTCTACTCCACTAGTGAAGGCATGTGCGCAGTCATATCTTGTTTCCGTAGATCCAATTATTACCATGAAAGGCAAAGACAATGAACAAACATTCTTGGCGCAGACATTGTTTCCTGTAGTTGTCATTTTCCAGGACGCCAACATCCTATCCATGCCGCTAGCATCTTCCAAATGTGATTTGATGCTCATGCGGACGAGTAAAATACTTTCCTAGCCAGCAAGTTACCAGACCTCAACATCATAGAACTATGTATTTTGGAAACTATTTATTAGTCGATATGCCTCCCCCTCCTGTACTTTTGTTGCATCATTTTATATTTTGCAAAATTTAACAAGAAAGAGACCAAATTGACAATGGTGTCTGAAGCTCTACGGCTATAAATTTTCATATATTCCCAGCAAAATATTTACACATACATCTAACGAGCAGAAGTAATATTTACATTTTGTTTCGATTCTAATTGCGTCTTATAAAGATTGCTCTTAATCACATTTTTGTTGCTTGTGACCTAATATGATAAAAAAAGAGTTTTTCCCCCCACTAACAACAGCATTATTAAAACATTATTTTAATGCTGTTTGAGAATCATGTGTGTGAGAACACAATTAATTAACTGTTGCAACGAACTTAGAAATATAGCGTGGAAAGAAAAATTCTTTTTTTTTTCCCTGAAAAATTTTTAAGGCCGAAATAACTATGCAGACCATGTAGCTCAGTTACTCGATGCCATCACCTTTAAATTAAATACTTCTGTAATATTGGACATCATAAGATATTTTTATCATTCTGTGAGGAAAAACCATGTTAATTAAAATCTTAAGGCTGAAAAAATTGACTCGAGTTTCCCTCACTCCCTTTTCGTTCAAATAAAGGTGAATGGGTGTGGAATGGGAGGTGTAGAGAGGATGGAAAGTGGATGACGCAGCAGCAGCGCCACCAATCCTTTACCCCCCCCCCCTTTCCCCACTCTCTTATTTTTCTTCCCCCCGCATCACTTTTCATGTTAAAAATTAATTTCCGAGTGAAGGCCATCCATTCTTCCAATGAAGCTAATGATCTGTTTTTTTTTCTCCTTCCCGTCTTTTTTTAAATTACTACATAAATTTCGGTAAACTAGGAAACGTTATTTTTACAACTCGCCAGTGAATTTTCAAAGTTGTTGCTTTTGAGGAGCAAAATTTTTGATCGCTTTCCTGCTACTTAGAGAAAGCTTTCTTTTGAGAACGATATTGACGATAAAGCGGTTTTTTTTCTCCTCCCCCTTTCTCTTTGATGAATTGTTTATGTTTAAATTGAAGTTTACGTTATCTTTTAAAGCTTAATTCTCTCTTTTGTTGTTGTTTTGTTTTTAATTTTGAATCAGTTATTCAAAATACATCAAACGAAATACTTGATCCGTTAATATTGTTACAAAGTAATCGCACCTGAAGATATTTATTTTTAAAGGGAAAATAGCATTCTTTGATATTATTTATGAAGTGTATTTTTTATTAAATAGCATAGTCATAGAGATAAACAAGGAATTAATCCTCCCCAAGGAGAGTAGGAGGGTTTAGGAGAGTAGAGAATCCCTGAATTCATCTATTTTTTACCCATTTTATCCGCAATTTTTAACCTCCATTTTTTATCAATAAATTATTTGCTCGAACATAATATTTAGAAAATAAAAAATTTTCTATCTACTTCTTTCGTTTCTCGTCATTTCTGATCGAATGATTTAACAGGCCATAAGTTGCCATTTGAAAACGATAACGGTTCTAAAGACCACGTGACTGCTATCTCCGCAACTCCGACCTCACTGGGACAATCTGGCAAACTTCTTAGTAATGTAAATCTTATCTGGAGGTATCTGCATACTGAATTTTACCCTTTACATACCTAATACCATGTTGATCAGTTGGCCCCATCTAATTCCTACTCTGTAACTCCAAGTGGACCAATTAAAATCAAACTAAATAGCGAAGAAGAATATGTCCATGATTAGCTAGGTTCCGAATTTCAACCTACTACGTCAAAAAATGTAGAAAATATGAAGGGGGCAAACAGGCGGGCATTGCAAAACCAGTAAGTAGATTCATTCTTCCACTACTTAATACGTAAAAAGCATTATTGTTTTTCCTTGGATATGATTTCTCAAAAACAGGACTACATTTTGCTTTATTTTCAAATTTACCCCATAAAAACAATTGAGAAGAAATTACAAGATTACTCACGTAAAACAGCAAGACGAGCATCGGTTCGAATAGCTTGGTTGTCAGCTGTAGGGCCCACCTTTAAAAAATAGAAATATATTGAACGAAATTAGGAAAAAAATTACAACATATTTACTTTATAAAAATAATATAACAAATTTTGAAAGATAGAACAAGAACTTATTTAACTCTGTAACATCAAAAGTTTGGTAAGTGTTTTCCTAAAAAGAATCTTATAAAAGTTGTTTTGGTTTGTTTCACAATTATTGTTCGACTTTAACATACAGAGGTTGAGTCAAAAGTAGTGGCCGACTCGGGAGGGGGGTTAGAGTTTGACGAATTCTGGGCAAAGACCATTTACCACAAGGGTATATCGCAGTTTATTAAGAAAAAAGAGTGGGAAGAAACGTCAGTACAGATTTGAATGCCATAGATATTGTAGCACCTGCGTCAGCCAGTGTAAAAATATGGTAGGAAAACTGGTGATGCACGGGCTCCTTCGTCACTATTGGAAAAAGGGGACCAGTGCGCGAGCAGCAGCCGCCGAAATTTGCAGGGTGGAAGGACAGGGTGTGACCAATGAACGGACAGCACGACGGTGGTTCTCCCGCTTTTCATCTGGAGACATGGACCTGGAAGATGCGCCAAGGAGCGGAAGACCCAGAAGGTTCCTGGTTCGAATCCAGGTTGTGGAATTTTCTTTCCTATTTTCATCAATTATTGATTTTCTGCATGTTTCCAAATAGGCACTTGTGATCATGATCCATCATGGGGACTCAAACGACTAACGAGCGATGGTTGCTGAATTTCTGGTGACGTTCGTTCAGCTGACGTCAGTGCACGTCAATTGTGATTGTTTGGTTAGTCATTTAATCATGTTCAATTTTTAATCGCAGTAAAGCCTTGATAAGTGAAAAAGTACTTTTCGGAGTAAGCAGGAGGAGAATGTTAAGAGATATCAAACATATGCTTATTGCACTGTTAATTTTCAAGCTTATGTTTACTGCACTGTTTCCTGGATTTGCGAAGTAAGTCGATATTCTGTTGTTAATTTTTATACGAATTTTCTGATTTTCACTTCGGATTCGGATAGAACTTCAAAAAGCAAGTAAAAGTTACAATAGGCACACACATTCTATCTATTCGGAAACTTGGTCAAAATGGCAGTTAAAGTTAAACATTTGGCCAAGTTCCCGAATATATAATATTGTATGCCTATTATGACTTTCACTCACTTTTTGATGCTCTATCCGAATCTGAAGTCAAAATCAAAAAATTCGGAAAAAAGTGGCGACGGAACGGCCAACTTCGCGAATACAGTAACGATGCTTTTAATTAACATCGTTATGGTCATGCGGTACCACGCACCTCAACTGGTTTCTATTTTAATTTTCACAGTTTATTTGTTATTTATTTGTTTACAATAAGCTTTAACAAAAAACAGAAAATGGAAAGTTATTACGAAACTCCATGAAATTTACACAATATTCTGTTTGCTTTATACACACACTGGCCAATGAATTAGAAACCCGTGATGAATTACGGTACTGATATGTAAAGCGGGGTCACAGGTCAGAAACGATTGTGATATGCAAATGAATGCAATCATGTGAGGTACATGCTCATTCCAAGCTGCAGGTACAGGGTAGGAACAAGCTGCAGCTGCTCAAAGTTGAGCAAAATGGGGAAAACAGCAGACCTGCCTGAGTTCCAAAAAGGAGTTATTGTGGGAGCCCGTCTAGCTGGAGCTACGATTTCTAGGACAGTACAACTGACCGGTATCTCAAAAGATCAGGTCTCCAAGGTGTTCGATGCGTGAAAACGGAATCCACAAGAGTTGTCGAAACGGCAGAATTGTGGATCAAAAACAATCAACACAAACAGGGACCGACGTCGTCTGAGACGGATTGTGCGGCAAAACCGAAGTTTGGAGGTGGAGCAACTGACGGCAGACTTCAATGAAGGATCATCGCAACCCACATCCTCCAGAATAATGCGCCGAGAGTTGAAGCGAATAGGGATGGGAAGTCGCATGCCAGTGAGGAAGCCCCTGGTGTCAGCAACAAACCGGAAAGTTCGCCTGCAGTGGTGTAAAGAATGGTGTGACTGGATAGTAGACGACTGGAAAAAGGTGATGTGGTCGGACGAGTCACGCTACACCGATGGCCGGCAGAGAATTTGGCGGCAGCCCCATGAAGCGATGGACTCCTCATGTGTTGTGAACACAGTTCAAGCTGCAGGAGGAGGTGTCATGGTATGGGCCAAGTTTTGTTGGTATGGCAAGGGTCCCCTGATATTCCTTGACAGTCGGATGAAAGCCAAAGACTACCTGAACAGTGTTGCAGATCAAGTCCATCCTGCAATGGTGCATTTGTACCCAAATAGTGACGGGTTCTTCATAGACGACAATGCTACTGTCCATCGAGCAAGAATTGTTCAGGAGTGGTTTTCTGAACATGACGCCGAGTTGCAACATCTGCCGTGGCCAGCGCAAAGTCCAGATTTGAATCCGATCGTGAATGTTTGGGCCATGTTGGAAAGAGACATTCGTCGAAGACATCCGCTTTCGTCTACTCTGCAGGACCTGAAGGTCTCTCTGACGAATGCATAGTCTGCGATTACCTTACCTGCATTGCAACACTTTGTAGAGTCCATGCCAAACCGCAATTTCAGCCAAAGGAGGATCAATATCATATTGAACGAAGGTTTCTAATTCATTGGTCGGTATGTGTAGATATTAAGCCGAAACTGTAATTCATGTTCATAGTATAAACAGGGTATACAAATAATAATTTTGAAGACTGTTATGTTTGTTACCTGACATTGGTATTCACCGTCATCTTCTATTTGAGCATTTTCTATCCGGAGATTGAACTCTCCTTTTTTGGAATCACCAACGACACTATAGCGAGGGTAACCAGGTATCGCTGGATCATAGCCTGTAAATATACAATTAAAGAATGTTAACTTTTATACTGAAAAAAGGGATGAAGAATAAAGGTTTTATTTTATTTTAAATAAAATTGGTATACTAATAAATGCATAAGCAATGAATATTAATAATGATCGGAAATAATTGTTAAGTAAAAGTTTAAAGAGACTGATGCTGTTTTGTCATTTTTTTTTGACGAAAAAGGAATTCCGTTTCATTTGCAACTGAATCTCTGCCTTTAAACATGAGACAATGGAATGAGCTGGAATCGAATTACAAAAATATTTTCGTGGCCGAAACGTTGTTCTCTCAAATCTCGTCTTATCAGTCACCAATAATACGAAGTGACAGTGGTATTTACAAAAGTTGTAGGATTTCGACACAGATGGCATGGGCTCAAAGGTGACGCTGTTTGTGAGGGCTCCCCCACCCACTATCAAATGTCACAGACCCCACTGGCAGTTGTTGATGTCAACGATTGCGACGACACAAAGAAGGAATTGAAAAAAATAATAAATAACGAAAGGCTCTTCTAAACACTTCACTCAAATACGCTTCACGGAGGGAGGTTGAAATCGAGCTTTAATTCCAGAGAAATCACCACCAGTACAATGGATTCACTGTGCATAAGCTTTAGGGAAAATTTTAATATGTTTTCAGACTTGCAGAAAGATAGGCGCTAGTTCTGAACATCGATTCTGAGTTTTATTAAGAAAGTGCTCACTAATGAGATTACTTACAAATGACGTGGATTATTATACATTTTGGAAAACAGCACAACTTAATAAAATTAGAACGGCGTCAACAACGATTCTCACTGGATGGTCTGTCATTTACACCATAATTAAATGGTATAATTAAATTTACTAAGAATGATGATGGTACCCGTTCTCTATTAATATGTCACCCTAATGAAGAGAAGTCTTTCAACTCTGTGGCGGATCCCTTTTGATGTTCGTACTCTCTCCTGCCGTTACCGTTTGCATTTTGCTTTCGAACCAACTGACTGTTATGGTGTGCGACGTGGCGAACCCTTCTTTTAAATGAGAAATTGATGATACCCGACGTAAAACGGAAGAATTTTCCCCGCTGTATCACGCTGGGCTGTTCCATTTCATGCTAAATTGCTGACACTCAAAAGTTTAAAATGGTTGGAGCATAAGCGCAGACTATAAACCGTTCACGACCCATCCGATGCCCAAGTGTCCACGGTATATTCGAAAATAGCGTAGACTATAAAGTAAAATTCAGGCAGAAAGGAAAGAAACCAATTTCTTTCTTCCTTTTGTGGAATATATTTTAAAAAATTATTGCAGTTAATGCTTACAGTAATTTCATGGCATCCCCCTTAATGCTGTTTTTCCAGTAAGCCATGGACAAATGTTTTGGGATCGGGGTGTCTCGCATTTACAAGTACATGTATTACAAGATATTGATTATAGATTGGCTTAGATAATTTCGAATACGGGATCATAATTATCATTAGATTATTTTCAATTTCAAATTAAAAAATACGGTCAATTTACAAAAAATTATGAAATACCTGTTTGGCGCTAATCTTCAAATAATTGGGTTAAATACTTTTTGTATTGCATAAATATCTGTTAAGAAATTTAGTGAACATAGTTGTTTAATTTAAGTGTAGATCTTTTGAAACGAATACTTTATACGTAATTTTATTATTCGCTTTCAAAAAATCGGTTTGAAGTTAAATTAAACATCCACCTAAAGCAACGTTCTGAATCGCAGGCTCTTTGCACTTACATTCCGAAATGTGTAAAAACACCGATACACGCCTTTCTAATTCTGCCTTTCTAATTTTATCTTTCCTTCGTAGATCTGAAAATTTCAAATGTACTAGCAGTTACATGTCCTATGGGAAATCCGGCACTATTCCCACGGGCGGAAAATTCGTTATTCACAAGGAGCTGAGAAGGGATTCAGAAACGCATCAAGACATACAAGCTATAGAACTCAAAAATCAACTGGAATGGAAAGCAATTCATCAAATATGAATGGATTCCGGACTGACTCGAGAAAGAAGGCCACGCTGCCAAAAGTCAACATTGACTCGTCTAGCCCGGCTAGTTGTATGCTCCTCGTTAGTGAATGCTGTTTTCGTGTAACAAGTTGAAGGGATTGGTCCTTCTTTATGTCGGCAAGTCAGAGGAAACTCTCTTACAGACCTAAAGGGATTTAATTTTTAGAGCTCTTGAACTTGTTGGATCATTTGAGTAAAACATGAAGCTACCGAGTCCAATAGCTAAGGCGTTAGAATAGTCTCAGGCATATTAGGCAAACAAACACGTTATTTGACTTATTTATATACCTACTCGAAAATGGAATCTGTAACTAATCTGCATAAGCCTCTTAGGAGATTTTTCTCAACATAATTCCATGAGGCCTATAGGCTACTCAGCTTTATTCTAATTGCAAGCAAAGATTAGGTTTTTAACTTACATCGAGTTTCTATTAGCATATCCAAAACTTTAATAAGTCTGCGAAATCAAGAAACATTTGGGAGATGATCGGTAATTACTTAATCATTACTTAACCGAAAACTTTCCAAAGAAACGGATCTGTAAGTGCATAACGTGTCCTCGAGCTCATTTGTTTAAAGATTTCATTCTTTATGCATACGAATACACGTTATTAATTTTTTTAATATTATTTAACTGTTGAAAAGTTCTATTTCAGTTAAGATATAAAGCAGAACTGCTTATGTTACTAATGACCACTCTCTTCTCTGTTTAAAAATATAAAAAAATTAATGGCTAAAATATTTTCTTTATTAATTGATAAATCATCCTATAAACAAACTTAGTGAGTCGAGAAAGGAGAAAGCAGGGAGATCCCATGGTTTTATTAAATGACTGTTTCAGAATTAATTATCATCTTTAAGATGTCAAAATATCAACAAGTGAGGTCATTTTTTTTAATACTTCATTTTTTAACCCTTTTCGATCTTAGCTAGACATCGCGGAGGCTTTCCCACGGTTTTGCCTTCATCTCCGATATAATGTCATCCATTGTTTTAGTGAACGAGGAGGAGTAAAAAGGGGCGACGGTCGTACCCGGTAAAAAATTAATCATTAACTTGAATGTTTTTCATGCCTGAACCGTTTACAGAACTTAAATTTCGTGTTAGCTTCTCAATCCCCGAGATATTGACACGTTAGAGGCCAAAAAACACTTGCTCATTTTATGTCGGAAATATCAAAGTTATAGCTAGATAAGCCATAAGCAACGTTACGGAAGAAGTAACATTAAAAAAAGAAAAATTCTATGGATAAAACGTCTAAAGACAGTTTTTTGATATGATAGATATAAAATATTGAAAGAGAACATATAACCCCCTTTATATTATCACTGTACTTGAGTTTTACAATAATATAAAGGGATTCATTACCTCTTTCGTTGAATTTTAATTACTGAAATTGTTATTATCGCATCCCATGAGTTATCATATCAAATTACTTGATAGTTCAGTTCATTGAGGCCAAAAGTGTGTATTCAAATTTAATAAAATGAAAACGCTAATTTAGTTTTCATTAACCTTTTAACATTTCCTCACCGTTTATTTCGTTGTCTAGTTAATGATTTCATAGGTGCAGCTGAAGTTTAGATAACCTATAGTCTGAAACTTGAACATTTTATTGAAGTTTCAAAAATGACAACATATATTTTGATTGTTTGATTTGCCCTTACTATAATTTAGCTAGTCTCAAAGGTATATCAAAATAAAAGATTATATAGAAAAAATGATCAGCTAATCAATAGTTTGTAGAAAAATAAAATTATGGAGGCGATGTTTTAGGGCAGCCTCTCTCAACCTATGCTTCGCGGAGTCCAGGGGCTCCGCAGCCGCTCCAGAAAAATAAAATAAAGAAAAATTCTTGAAATAAATAAATAAATAAATAAATAAATAAATAAATAATAATTGATTGATTAATTAATTAAATAAATAAAATTTATTGCGGCCTGTCGTACACATTTTACAAGTGATTTGGCCTTTCCTAGAACTGAATATCCAAGAGATTTCTTGCCTGATGGGCTCCGCCAGAAAAATTAGGTTAGCCTAAGAGATTCTGTCATAAATAGTTAATAAATACAACTGAAAAATAAAATAATAATTAACAAATAACAAAATAATAAATATATAAGTATAATCAAAATAAAACTAAAAAATCAAATAAAGAGCTGACGTTTCGGATAGAGCCTATCCTTTATCAAAGCAAAAAAGGATAATTCTCTAAAAGCAAAGAGAATATTAGAGAATTATCCTAAAGTTATCATTGATTCTAAAACAGGCTCCGGAATCAAAAAAGTTGAAAACCGCTGTTTTGGGGGTTAAATAGAAATCGAATATTAAATAGAAGTATAAATGTATTCTTGAAAATAGATATCCGACTACGAAGAAACGTATTTTGAACACTTTAAGACATTCAACCCCTAAAGTAATTACATATATTTGAATACCTCATAGAATTAGTCTTTCAGGCGAACAAGTTATTCAGTATTCGGAAAACTAGCGATTTCATTCAGACTTCAGTAGATTTGATCACCAGAGATCTGTATAACCATGATTAGCTTACATGACATGGATATACGCGTCCAAGGGGATTTAAGCGAAGAACCAGCCTCAGGAGATCGGAAAATATGCTTTATTATCCAAATGAGGGATGAAAACAGCGGAGTCCATTTGAGCGTGGCTATGATTGTAGAAGTTTCCGGGAAATTTAGATGCCCCGGTTTAGTGATAGCGACGTTATCTTGAAGTGGAAACGTAAAGGAAGCCTCCGTCCATCATAGATCTGTAGGTCCACTGACAGATCGATACAGGCGAAGTCTGACATAGGTTACCAAAATCGTTTATCAGGGTTAGCAACTATCGCGAAGGTGCGCTCAGAAACGAAGGCCAGTGGGAAAACCATCTGCCTGCGTTTGAACTTGGATTTCAAGGCATTCATCAAACCTGCTAATAAAGAAGAGTACAACTAACCGTTGTTTTAATGGAAAAATGTCCTATGGAGTGATGAGTCGCGCTATACCATCTGAAGATTTGATAGGTGTGCTAGGCTTGATGGATACTTGGTGAACGGTACTTGCGGGAATGCTTTGTACTCAAAATGAAATGGGGGAGGGGGGTTGTAATGTTCTTGGGGTTGTTTTTCTTGATTTGGACTCCATCCCTGGATTCCGTGACTGGAACTTCAAAGTCTACTGTCTGCCAAAACGTTTTGGGCATTTCAATGCTACCCACATTTTGGTCAATTTAGGACAACATGTTTCAGCGTAACATGAAGATGTAAGGGCTCATCTAGTCAGCCCAAAGCTCCGACTTCAATTCAGTGAACATATTTGGGATGGGCTGGATCGTCGGTTGCGCCTCAGATCTACTCGATCACTACTGCAATAAACGCCATTCTAGAAGAGGAATGGGGAAATATTCCATTAGAAATTTCCAAAACTTGGTAAAACGCTATTCCCAGAGGAATTAGGGTGTACTAAAAGCGAAAGGAGGTCCGACTTTATATTATCTCTGTAACCTCACGAAACATCAACAATGGGTATCTGAAAACCTTGGGCTATAGAGTGTATCTCCCATATTCTATGAGGTTTTTGAATTATCGAGTTTTTGAGTAAAATTTTCTAAATATAATATCAGGATCAATAGCAACGACAAAAGTTCTTTTCATACATTTTTGAGAAACCATCAAGAAAATAAATAGTATAAAATCTGGGTAAAGGATAACATGTTCCCAATCAAGGGAAAGACGATAACTTATTAGATAAAAAGTTTAGGAGAATATTTACATTCTATTGTTAATAATAATAGAGTCAGTCTTCATGTCTTTCAAGCTTCTACACAAAGTTATAAGCAACTGAAAGTGTGCTTTTAAATAAATCACCTTTTGGTAATACAGTATATTAATGGAAGATATGGTAACAGTGTATGAGCTTAGAAGGAAAAATAAACTATTTAAATTTATGTGCACTAAACTTCTTGTAAATTCACGCGAATTCAATATTAATATTTATTTTATTTTTCATTTATACATTTACTTCAACATAGTTTTTAAAATAGGTTTTCAATGGTAAAAAAAATATGAGTAGACAATCTATATTTGGAAAGAAAACGAAGGATTCAGAAGGACGAAGAGACTCTGAGAGGAGAACAAAGGCTAGAGGCCACTGCAGCAGCTAAAAGTTTCCCAGAATCTGTTTATACAGCTGTACAGGGGGATAGGAAAAACGACTGAGGAGACGACTATCGTCATCGGTCGTTTAAAAGACACGAATTTAACCAGCAAATACTTCTTTCTAGGGAGAGGAAAAGAGATTCTTTCGGCCTTACTTTCCTCCTTCCCCGCCACTCTCTCACAACCACCTTCTTTTAAAAGAATTTCAGCTCTCGTCTATCCATCAACGGGGAACAAGCCATTTCTCTCCCTTATGCAAATGGGCAAAACAAGAGGAGGAGGAGGCGGGGGCGGAATAAGAAATGGGCAAAAGAGAAGGGAAAAGAAGAGGTAGAGTGGAGAAGGAAAGGAAAAGAGTTGAAACCGATACCTCCTATCTTTTCTACATTGTTCGTCACGGCAAAAGTAGGGAAGATAGAAGGAAAAATTGACAGCAACAAGTTTTTAGACGCAATAAATATCTTGAAATACTTTTTTTTTGGAGGGAAATGTTTTCAGAGCAAATACAATGACGATGGAGTTAAGAAAAAGAAGTAGGGAGAGAACTTTCTGAAAATTACATAAAAATATCAATGTTATTCCATTAAAAATAGTTTTTCATGACAATTTTAAATATTCTCAAGAGGGAGGGAGGGAGAGAGAGAGAGAGAGAGAGAGAGAGAGAGAGAGGATCTTTTCTATAAATTTTATTATATTATTTAATAATTAATAGACAAACAAACTTGATAATATTTTCAATATTCTTAATGAGAAGTTTTGAATTTTTAAGATTTGAAATTTTAAG
This sequence comes from Rhysida immarginata, assembly GCA_023313115.1. NCBI lineage: Eukaryota > Metazoa > Arthropoda > Chilopoda > Scolopendromorpha > Scolopendridae > Rhysida > Rhysida immarginata. The sequence continues at coordinate 4,978,643 of JAHWFO010008480.1, forward strand.
ATTTGATATTAAGAAATGCCAGTATTGCTTCAGTCAGTTCTTCCATCTCCGCCAAATTTTTCTTCTGCCGTTTTTGCTTTTACCATCTAGCAGTTTCTATTCGTAACGGACAAATTTCTCAACGGAATGACTACAAATCTATTTTAATTTAAAGTATTTAATTATTCTAAACTAACATGCTCTCTCAAAATTTAGTTATATTTAATTTGGTTACGTGAACGAGGAGCGTTAATTAATTGCTAAATTAGGCGATCAGTCGCAGACGAACAGCTAAATCAAAGGCAGTTGAACCGGAGAAACTTCAGTAAATGCACAGCATCTTATTGGGCTTTTGAGCTGGATATCGAAACTTGGCAATGCACTAGTATGAAAACAATAATCTTTGATTTTTTTGGATTATTTTCTGGGTGAATGTAAAAATTTTAATTACATAAGGGACGCATCAAGCAATTATCATGAGAAATTTGTGCGTTTTTTTAATAATTGGTTTGTTTACTAAAGTCAATTTGCGCCTTTTACACAAGTTATATCTGTACGCAGCTCGGAACAAACACAGACATCCAAGCCCGCCGTGGGATTCGAACCACGACCAGCTGAACTCAGGAAACTAGAAAGCCTACGGCCTAGCCCTCTCGGCCACCTGGGCGGCTTTTATAAATAAGCGAAGAGAAATAATGTAGATGAAAGAATCTTCATAGAACGTCAATTTTTACTGAAAATTCAGGGTATAAACTAATTTTGAACCTGCCAAATGACAAATCTATCTGAATAAAAAAAATGAATTCTTTTCTTAGAATGTTTCTAATATTTGACCGCCTGCGGTTTTTTTTTTCTTTTTTTCTGGCGGTCCGTTTTGGTGGAATGAGGAATACACTACTTTCCATAGTATGTCTAGCAATTCGCCATAGAAAACAATGCTGCTAAGCTCTAAAATGCACGTAAAAATATTTAGACACAAATTATAAATATGAATTTTAATCGTAGAGGTAATATACTGTAAGTTACATCGTTAAAAAAGAAGCAAGTCCAGGATTGATGTTTTTATCCAAATTTCTCATATCTGCCGGAATGTACTTGTCAGAACCTTTTAAAATCATCTTCCCTTGTTAAAGAATAGGAGAACCGTCCAGGGCACTTCTAAATTACTGAGCATGTTGCAAACAACAAATTAAAGTTCACAAATGGTTTCAATCGGTTTCTGAATTATATGATGAATACCCCTTTCAGGTTTTTGTTTACATTAGACAGCTACAGCTCAAGATAAATTAAATAAATGCAAACACTAAAATAAGAAACACGTTTAATATAAAATGTTTTTAATTTATGCGTATATTCTTTAATAATCATGCTTAATATTGATTTAGATATGCAATTGTGTTTTTCACTCTGTAAGACCTCTTGAACATTTTGTGAAGTTAAATAAAACCGTTACTTGTGTGCATATATATTAATTTATATTTCTAATATTTGAAATATTTTGAAGTTTGTAGAGGTTTTAACAATATTTGTGTTAATTCCTACCATGTTAATATTCTAAACGTCTCGGTTTCCAATCCCGAAGGGATTCTATGCATTTCAAATTTAATAAGAGATCCTTCCCTTTCGCGTCATTAAATGAAATGTTAAAAGCCGCAGAGAAATGAACAACGGAAAATTCTATTTGTTATAGAACGACATTAATTACGATGCATATGTCCGTAAATTTTCATCACAAGTTTTAATTTGGAAGACAATAGCAATGGTAAATCAAGAAGTAATATTTATTTTTTAACATTGCAATCGCTAACAGAAAGCTAAAAATAATAAAAACACTTCAAGAAATTGAAGTTGTTTAATAAAACCCCATAGATAAAACAGAGAGTAAGAGAATGTTATGAAGTGTTTTGTTTAGCCGGAAGCCAATAGAAAAGCATCAGTCTTTGAATTGCATTTGCCTTTGAATTTAATTAAATGATGAATTAACATCTTAAGGTTGAAATTATTCGACTCGCATAGGGATTAGATGAGAACAGGTGGTTTAAGAAGAAGAGAAATGTGAGAGTGAAAGAACAAGAAAGGAAATTGTTTTGGAACATTATTAATTACTCTTGTAATTAGATTTTAAGTTGCAGTTAATGGAATGCCATTAATGGTTTTTAAAGATTGCCTGTAATTAAAAAAAAAAAAAGAAGCGCAGTAAACATTCAAGTATGTGCATAAAAGAAATAAAAATCGATATTAATTCCACAAAAATTAATTTTTTCCCTGAATTTAACATATCTGCATGTAATATTTGCTAATGAAAGTTAACTTTAAAGGAGTTCATCCAGAAGAAATGCATATGATCTCATTAGCTTTCGAAGGAATTTACCCAAAATGTAATTTATGCTTTATAATGTTGACATTCTTCATATATTCATCTTAAATGCTCAAGAAATTTGATTAAGTAATAAAAGATTTTATGCATTATAATTTCTTAAATCATAAGCTTATTTTCTGTTACGATTTTAGGGAACTTGACATAGTTCCATGGCATTTGTTGAAGAATTCTCAACAATGTTACGATTTTTGCAAAAACCGATGGCAAGAAAATACTGTTTGTAATATACATGTAATATTTTAAATAAAATGCATTTCTGCATAGATATAGAAAAAAAATTGAATTGCTTAGGCATCTTGACGAAAGAGTCTTGCTTTTTCGCTATCTAAACTTGAAAACTAATCATTAAAAGAATATGCAAACAAAATTTTCATATTAATTTTTAATATACCATTAAAATTATAATATAAATTCGACGATGCTTTAATATATGCATGGTCTCAGAAATTATAATTTTTCTTAGTTTTAAAATGTAATATTTTATTTTCAAGAGAAAACTCATAATTTGTTACTTCTGAAATGTTTATTATAAGATCCTCCAAAAAGATTAGGCAGAAAAAAATAATATTTAGTATGAACGTTTGCTAAGAGTAAATATTTAAATATCTAAAGAAAAATTCATTTTATACCTTATTTTCCTTTCTGTAGTTTCATTTCTTATATTTGTTTAAATGAATCTGTTTTTTGCAGAATTTTCGTTTCTATTGAAGCTTCTGTTTGAACAAGATTTAGTAAATTTTCAATTATCTCTTCTTATTATCAATGCACTTTTTCATTATTTTTTCGAGTATTTCCCTTTATTTATTTTTATGTTTTCCATTGCATTCGTCTGACATCTCATGTGCGGCTTCACTTTTTCTAATAATAAGCTAAAGTCATTTTAAAAAGAACTGATTCGTTCAAAAATTCACATGTTGTCAAGTCAGCATTTAAAGTAATATAATGGCAATTGGACCTCCAATTTTACGAAAGAAAAAGCACCTAATTACAACTGTATTTTTAAATAAATTTTATTAAATATGATTTGTTGAGAAATAACCTTTATCTTGTATGGTTCAACTTATATTTTCTTCTATTCATCTATGATTCCGCAAAACAAGTTTTGTTTATTTTTCTAGTAGATTACCACTGCAATCATAGACTTCTTCTTTTTGAACTTCTTAGTAAATGTTATCTCGGAAAGGTAAAAACAAGTCTGTTTTCGAGGAAACCTTCTTAGTAACTCCAAAGAGAATCATATCGTAGTACTTTATTGGTTTCTTGCCTAACCTAACCTTCCAGAAAACAGGAAATGAAGAATATGGAGGTAAATACAACCCCTGGCAGAAATTATTCGAACACAGCATGCAAAATGTAATCAAAACATTTTAGTTAATGATCATGTGTAATCCTGATACTTCAGGCAGAATACAATTACATAGTTTTATTACTTACTCATTTCTTAATGCAAATAAGAAAAATTGGTTCATTTGAATAAAATTTAATGCTTTAAAAATCAGTAATTTACCCCCACTGAGGAAAAAATTATTAGAACAATCCAAGGTTAGGAAAAAAATATTCGATCACTTGACAATTCTGCGAAACAGATTAGGCTTTAAATTTTTCTATTGGTTTACTCTACTGCTAAATTTTGCATATTAATCTTAGTTATAAATTGGTAATTTACTCTACTTGTGACATCATCCTAGTTATAAATAATTTCGCTGATTTTCCACAATTTACTGCATTAAGAAATGGCTCGTGGAAAAGAACTGTGCAATGACACCAAAAACCAAATAATCTGCTTGTTAAAAGAAGGAAAAACGCAACGAGACGTTGCCAACTGTTGGATGTGCTGTATCAATTGTTAATTACGTGTGGAAGAAGTTTCTAGAGACTGGTACAGTATTAAATCACACTGGAAGAGGTCGAAAACGGTGTACAAGTGAGCGCCAAGATCGGTCACTCAAGGAAATTTGCAAGAAAAACAGAAGCTGTACATCCAAGGAACTGAATAAGCAATGGGAAAAGTATAACGTGCGTGTGAGTGACAGAACAGCCAGAAATCGACTCAACGAAATGGGATACAAGTTCTGCAAAGCGAAAATTAGGCCCCAACTTACAAAACGTCACAGACAAGTACGCTTATAGTGGGCGAAACAGCACAAGACATGGACTAAAGAAGACTGGAGTAAGGTGATATTTTCGGACGAAAGCCGTATTAATCTTGGTTGTGGACATGATAACGGTATTTTTGTTTGGAGATGGAGTGAAGAAAAGTTTCATGACCAGTGTTTAAGAGAAGGTCAAAAATTTCCATCTTATTTCATGGTTTGTATGTCGTCGAAAGGCCTGGAAAAACTAGCAATAATACGTGGAAAAGTGAATGGAGAAGTTTATGAAGAAGTGTTAGATAATTTCCTAATTCCATATGTGGAAGATGAATTCGGAGATGAGCAGTTCATTTTTCAAGACGATAATGCATCTTGTCACCGCACTGCAAGAATCAATACTTAACCTACAAACCAAGGACATTAAAAGACTTCCATGGCCAGCACAAAGTCCAGATTTGCCACCAACAGAAAACGTGTGGTGGAAATTGAAAAAATTGGTAAATGGAAAAAACCCTACAAACAAGGAAGAAATTAAAGTTCACATTCGTAACAGTTGGGGTGAAATTAGTTCTGATTATTGCAGAGATTTGGTTCAAACTATGCCAAAGCGTATTAAAGCAGTAATGCAAGCTAAAGGAGGTTCAACGCAATATTGATGTTTATTACCACTGATGTTTTCCATAATTTATTCATTGTGTTCGAATATTTTTTACTAACCTAGGAGTGTTCTAATAATTTTTTCCTCAGTGGAGATATCTTGATAATTTTGTTTAAAGCATTAAATTTCATTCAAATGATCCAATTTTTCTTATTTGCATTAAGAAATGATTAAATAATAAAACTATGTAATTGTATTCTGTCTGAAGTATCAGGATTACACATGATCATTAACTAAAATGTTTTGATTACATTTTGCACGCTGTGTTCGAATAATTTTTGCCAGGTGTTGTATATCATATGACAATCACCAGAAATTACTCAGGAAAACTTTATGTTGTGGTATATATTGAAACTAATACTTATTTCTTTTAGGGGTTTTAAATCTCCGGAGCAACCTCTTTCTCGATACGTGAATGTTCAGGTTCAATAAATAAAACAAAACAGAGAAATATTGTATCATGAAATAGAAAATAACACTGCCATTAAGACTCATTTTGTGTAATATTTTCTTCCTTGGAGAAGTTTCCCATTGTGTAATTATCAAAATTACTTTGAACGTGTTAATAGTATTTTGCATTCAACCGAAATTTCAGATTGCCTATAAACTGCGAATATTCTTAGAGTTCTTCGAGTCATTTTTCAGACATTCAACACTCGAAAATTCAAAAAAATTTTCGACGTTCATATACCTCATTATTTTCAATCTGTTTTCATTATCATTCTTGACTGGTTTCTGAAATGAATATAATCAAACTTGAAAGACCGTCTAAAATTTTACACAGATTTGAATAATTCTTAACATGTTATGCCAACATAATTTTCATATTATCAGATCTTAAAATTTTTAAGTTGTTTTATAAGAAGGAAACATTAAAAGTTTTAAGCATAACCTAATGGATTTGAATGGAAAGTGCAAATAATTTAAATTGCATTTTTTTTTGCATTATATGTTTACTTACATTGGTTCCAGTTACAATACATTAAAAAACTGACGACAAAGCTTTGGGAAGATTGCAGCAAGGGGATATACGGACGAGTGGCTTCGATAAAATGAAACTTACTTATCCCTCTTCCGAGTCAGGCAAATACAATGACTTAATGAACATATTTTGGGGCCTTTAATTTCCCGCAGGTCCCCATTTCAATGGCCTCCGAGTTCTCTAGATCTTTCCCCTTTAGATTTCTCTTTTCTTTTCCCCTCTCTCTTTTCTTGCGAGGGGGAGTACCTTAAAGAAAAAGCCTTTGAAGAGACGCCAAGTTTTAATCAACAACTGTTCCCGGCGTATTCACACCGTGTGTGCACAGAATCGATAGACGGCACTTTGAAAATTTGTTTTGATGAAATCTGTTTTGAGAGACCTCCAGTGCATACTTTTGCCCTCGCCACTTATCCCATTTAATTCTTGACATGGGGAATGGTGAATTTTTTTGTTTAATTTGTTCTTCATTGTGATCTGTACTTCTACGTAGTACTACAATCATGTTTCTTTTATTTTTATTTTTGTAAATTTCAAAATAATGGAACTGCAATAACATTGTTTTGATTTAATGAATTGACTAGATTATGTGTAACTAACTAATCATAACTAATCTAACATACCTCGAAAATGTCATATTTGGCTATATGTTTTTGTTGTCTATGAATCTATATCGAAGCTAATATTAAAATTTTGAATCAATTCGATTGAAGCAGAAATATCTGATTCCTAAAGTTTACTAAACTGTTTCATGCATTACTGAAAATAAAGAAATAACTTGTTTTTAATTAAATAAGAAAAATAGTATGCAACCTGTCCTAATGTTGTATGCAGTAATTCTTTGAGTCTTGGCCTTGGCCCAATATTTTAAGCTGCAATCTTAATTCGAAAATAGATCTCATTCCGCGTTAAGATAATTTAATTAAAAATGAACATTTGAAACAGGATTTGTCATTAAGCTAGTAAATTGTTTTGTTCACTGCGCTGTTGGCAGTTTTCCTCTTCTTTCCCAAATTAAAAAAAATAATTTATGCTTTGTTTTATCTGTTAAATCTGTAAGATCATTCACGAGGCTGTAACTATTTTAGTGTTCTTTCTTTCTTATTTTCCCCTCCTCTTCTTTTTTTCTACCATCCTTTTCAGAAAGTAACATTCGCTGTCGCTCGTAACTCACGACCCCCTTCCTTCCCTCTTTGCTCATTTCTTCACGTGTTTTCCTTCTGCTTTTTCCATTCTTCAAATGGGAAACGATTGAAAGCAAACACAAAGAAAATTAAATGGCTTTTAAAAAAAATATGGATGGGGAAGTGGGAGGGAGGGTGTTGAAGCAAGGTGTGCGATTTGAAGAGTGACTGATGGAGATTGATGGATATAAAGTGTTTAGGGAGAAAGACAGACGGCACGAGCTGTGTTTGTCATCTTGCAACTGATGCCAAGCAAAATGTCGCTCTGTTTATCACTTTTATTTACTTGTCTATTTTGAAAAGCCACGGCCTGGATCTTCCCAAACTAGAATACGAATAGGTTCCAGAATAAAATAAAAAAAACAGAGTCGGAAACAGGAAACATCCACTTACAAATAGAGAATTGTCATTGAATTTTAGAGTGGGTCGTCACTTTCTAATATGACGGGTTAACTTCATTCTAAGGATGAGAGCGAAAGGGCAGAGGAGTTCCGAGAGCCTTTTTCCTCCCACTTTTTTGCCATCGTCCTTTTCCTCCTTCACCCCCCTGAGAATTTTCTCGGACCAAAATAGTCACAACAAGCGCAAAAGTGGCCACCATCACTCCGATCTCTTGTCAGTTGAGTGACGATGCGATTGGAAGACCAGACGTTTATCTGCAAGCGGGGCCGTGGATAGGGAACCCGACCGACCACGATACGCCTTCCACGCCTACACACACAACGGCATTTGCAAAAGTCGGCAGAAAATATATGCAGCTCTCAGAGAATCGATATTTTCCATCTTTGAAATGACTGAGACAGCAGGTTCACTCGCACCACTCAACGAACAGAGTTGTCTACACACGCTGATAAAGAAAAAGCACAGAGACACTGAGAGAGAGAGAGAGGAAACTTTAGTTGAGAAGGAAAAGACAATAAAAAAATCTACTTAAGAAAAGTTCACTTTCATTTGTAGGTATTAGGCAAAAAGAGTAAGAAAATGTTATTGTCTTCTTATTTTTATAGCTCAATTATATTTGGATATTTTACAAGTGTTTATGTTAATGGCACAGAGATTACTTTTACAACAGGAAGGAACAACGGAAAAAAATCACAAATTCTTATGATTTTCTTATGCTTACAAAACACCGTCAACAGTCATCTTCCAACAAACTCATGATATGGTAAACAAAAAATATAAAGCAAAGAGAGGGAAAGTGTCATACGAATAGAGTAAATAATACAGGAAAAAGATTGCTACGAAAGACAAATATTTTCGTCTTTAAAGGCCGTTATCTAATAAATCAAGCAAAAAAAATGCAATCTTCATTATTGTCTAATTTTTTGAATTAATTTACTTTTATAGCAAAGGTTCTATAAAACTTCTTTATTAAAAATATTATACTGTTGCTTTTTAATTGGACTACTTGTTAGTAGTATTGCATCAAAAAAGTGAATTTAAATCAAAATCAAGAAACACCTTGAAGACAGGCCTTAGTGTACAGTATTCGTGGTGACTCATTGGTAAAAAAAAAAAAGGGGGGGAGCCAGATGCTACAGGTCCCTGGTTTCTTGTCAGGTCCAAAAATTTCCCACTCTTAAATCCCTGAAATAAGACACAGTCTAAACATCATGAATTCATTGAAATTTTCAATGCAACCAGAAAAGCAAGTAACTTATCCAAGATTAGCTACCAATTTAGTAGAAATAAATTCTTGCAAGTATTCCAAAAAGAAGCGTTAGCTGTGACGCAGAAGTAATTTTAAAATCGAGAATTTAAAGTTTAGTAAAGTTCCTAATAAACCACGGAAATTCGTTTAAATTCCTTCCAAATTCACGTCTATTTTATTGCTCATGGTGTAACATAAGTTAATGAGTAATCGGCCTCGACAAAGCGATCGTCACATGCCCATGCCAACCATGCTTAAAAGATAAACAGAAAGTAACATTGTATTCATTCTTGACTTCTCTTCGAATCGATTGTTATATGACATGCCATATCTTGGTATTTTGGAGCATGTACAATTGACTCGAAGGGATCCATGAAAAATCCTGAAAAGTTGATACAGCCGAGCTAAGACCTTGATGATCATATTGCTGAAAACAGAATTTGAAAACGTTAATCCGTTTTTAAGTTATCGTGCAAACTGAGGACTGATACACACACAGACTAAGCGTGCATTCTGGTTTTGGCTAAAGTTCCTAATAAAGGATTTGTAGTAAAAAGCAAGCAATAGAACAATAGCCGTGAAATATATATAAATGATCCATTGCTTTCATTATCAGTGAAAATATTTAAATTGAAAAGTCTTTAAATTATTAAATATTCTTTTAAAAATTAAATACGAAATTGTTCGTAAAAAAATCATCCATTTATTGCCTTGTCAAAGATAAAATGCATCGGTATGATATTTATTATAGAAAATGTTTTAGAGAATCTTTGCTATAAAAATAAAATTGCAGATTTTAACGATAATGCAAAAACATGAAAGATACCATATTTGGAATTTCGACCGAACTCGCTACTTTAAGCCATGTCGTAGCAATGATGAAAGTCGATGGACCCTGTCGGAAGGAGGAGAAACTTTTTTTTTTTATTATTATTTCTGATGTAAATACGTGGAACTGACAGCTGTTAAATCTGTTTTCCATATTCATGTTGCGTTAGCATGTTTTTTGCATATTTCTTTAAGAAGAAAATGCATATTTGAGATTTCAAAAACGTTCTAATGTTTCAATTGCATCTACGACGATATTGGAGTTTACATGCCTCAAACAGAAACTATAGAATTTCTCTAAGAATTTAGAAACAAAACGCTTTTAAGAATTTGGAATCTTTCGTTTTTTGAAATCTAATTCGGTCTTCTTGGAATTTCATATTTTTAAAAAAACTATTTCTTTTCATTACATTAGGGAATTAAGCTGTGTTTAAATTTAAGAGACTAGGAAAGAAAGAACTTTAATTCGTTATCGTTGGGGTGAATGAGCAGTTGCTAAATAGCGTGTACATATATTAAATAGCTAAAATGGTTTCTGCATCGATGCCCTCGTAAAAAATGACATCGTATTCGTATTTAGGAAGAAGTAAAAAATAAGGAGGGTGAAATAAAAAAAAAAAAGCGAACAGTTTAAAATATGAATCTAATCGTTTTAAGATTGACAGTCCGTAATGGAAAATTTAAAATGGCAATAGAATCGAACCACAATGTTGAATAGATAAAACCGACTGTTTGTCTCATTCCGTGAATAAATTGATAGTGGAAAAAGCAAGACTTATGGGGGATCGATTTAATACCCGAAGAATCGTTTCTATTTGAAAAGAGAAGGAAGAAAGGAAGAGGGAAAAGAGAGGGCTAAAATAGATTAAAAAAAGTAAAAGGTGAAAAACTAAATAAATAAAAAAAAAGAGAGAGGAAAGGAATAGATGAGGATTTAAAGACGTTGGGAGATTGAAATGAATCGAAAGGCATTTAGGCATTTCCCTCCTTCTCATTTAAATGGTAGCACATTGTTTTCGAATAATCTCTTATTCTCCTTAGACAACTGGGTTCGTAACTTCATCGACATGGAGCCAGACTTCTCTCTTTTTTTATTCCCAGATTTTCCACCCAAATGAAGAGCGACTGATGTTGCCGACTTACAACTAATCCTATTGAATGAATGTTTAAGTTGATTCGCAAATCATCCCTCCAGTCGGCAGGTGCGCCCACTTGGCTTTTCCTTCCATTTTTCCCTCTTTTACCACCCCTTTCATCCCCAATAAAAGATTCACTAGGCCTAAACACCATTTCTTAAGTCTTACCACAACATCGATATTTGCATAATACCGTGAAAGTCAAGTTTGCAGTGGTTTTAAGTGGAAGAGGAAAGCATAAGGTTATTTTGTTGAAACCTTTTTAGCTGCTAACTATGGTAGAACTTGCCAAATGAATATTGCAAATTCCAACTTAAAATTCACTCGGAAACTACAAGACATTTATATTATTTAAAAGTAAACAGTTGGTTTCTCAATCTGTTAAATATCTATGAGGAATAAAACTAATGGAGTGAGCATTAAAGCACATGAATATGTATATTTACAATCTGCAAGTAGGTATTATGTAGACGCCAAATTTAAAATACAGGATGTCCATAAAAGAATGCCCTTACTTTAATTTGCTATATTTCCTTATAAGATATAATGAAATAAATAAATTGATAAATATTACAAATGTTCGATGTGCTCGAACAACGTCTATACAATATTCAGACTCCTCCCACTCACTCTCCCAGCATGTCAGTCATTGTAGTTCCCACTGCCGTTGCGATTCGAGTTTTAACTCGTCCAAGTTTCTCGGCAAAGGTGACCTGAACACGGTAAGTTTAGCATATCCCCATAGGAAAAAGCCGCATGGCAAGATGTCTGGGGACCGGTGGGGTGGGACAGTGACGGAAGGCCATGTCCTAGGTTCCCACAACGATCTATCCAATCTTTAGTGCAGGACTGCTGAACCTCCCCTTAACGAATTTAGGTATTGTGACACTCTGCGCTCAACTATCTTATAGATAGAGCAAGTTAAAATAAGGATAGTCTTTTGGGGACACTCTATTCTTGATTTATGTAAGGAATTTTAAACGTGTTACATCACTGGCTTTAAATTAAATTTTAAACGATTTGGAAATGCAAGAAACATGGCCATCTTGCTGGAAAACTCTACAAGTCCATTGTGACCTAGATAACAGTGAAGCATTACCTCCAAAGTTATGGGAATCACGTGACTCTAGTGATCAGCTGAACAGTGTAACCGTAATTATAGGATGTTCTCTTGAGCGTTGGATTTTCGCGCTCGGATGTGGCAAACGAGAAAATAATACGCACTGCCTACCAGAAAATAATCAATGTGTGGGAGATCGGGAACAGTGAAAATGTTATTTCAAGATGACACGTTTAAATATTTCAAACACTTGTGTGTTGGCAAATTTTAATTCAGCTTTACAAAAAGATATTAATAGTTATATTCCTGTCTTTCACTACGCTATTACATTGACTTTTTATTTTGCAAAATAATTTTTAAAATTACCACCTTATTGATCAATAGAATCACAACTTATTCACTGCCACACAGTTTTCCAGTATCCACTTTTTTTCATTCGTCCATGAAGAAAGCTTGTTCTTGGCTAATTCCCAGCATTTACTGCAACGCCTCTTTGCTTTATGAAATTTACTTATTTTCAGTTTCAACGAAAAAATTTGTTACTTGAAATGATCACAAAGTTTAATTAGCATTGAGGTGAATTCATGCACTAAATTTCGAAGCACTGAATACTTTTTAAAGAATACTATGAATTTATATGAAGAAAAATGTATAAATGGTATTTTTACCTTCTGTTTGGAGCATTGACTCCAGTTTAAATTTATTACTTTCGCATGAGTCTTCACCAGCTTTCTGATGTTATGGAAAGGAGAAATTCCCGATCTGCGAGCAGGGTATCTGCCCTATCTTCAAAGTATTGTAGTCTTTAGGATACTTGGAGAGAGCCTTGCTGTCCCGTGTTCACGAAAGCACAATTGATAATGGCGACAAGCGTGAAATTAATGTAAATAATTGTGATCCCTGGTTCGAATCCAGATCGCGGAATTTTTTATTCAGTTCTTTCCATTAATATCTTTACCTTATCCTTGGAGCATTAACTCCAGTTTAAATTTCTTACTTTCATATGAAAAGGAATTTCTAAAATGGCAGAGTTATGATTTTTTAAAAAACTCTAATTCGAATTTATTTTCATTTTACTTTTACAGATGGCACACAAGTAACATTTCAGAGCTCGTAGTGTGGTTCTGAAATTCATCTGAATTAAAAACTAAAAAAAAAAAATTAGGAAACTGCAAAAAATTATAGAACCACTAAAAATAATACCCTAAAACTGCCCAACTATAGTTGTAGAGGACAACTATGATCCTAGATTCTAACTATGTTCAAATGGCCGTACAAACAAAAATGCATCCAAATGACTACGTGTGTGACATTTAGTTTACTTGAACCATACTGTTTATTAATTATGATTACATTTTAATTCCAGGACCAGTTCCACTTTTATAAATGATACCTAGATTTTAAATGGATTTCGGTTTCTTTAATTATGTAGCAGCATATTAACACTCAATATTTTATACCGCAATCTAATAGATATGATCGATCTAAAGTAAGTTTATTTGTGAACATGTATCTAATAAAGCGAAATGCATGAGTTAACTGAAATGCACATCTTCCTCGTTAATATTTTATACAGTACTTCATTTTAACATAGAAACTGGTTTAAATAAATCAAAGACCAGCATCCAACGTTTATTTTATGAATTACTATATCATTTTTTTTAAAGAGAGAGAAGCGCTATAACCAGTTGCAAATTTTAATAGATTTGCAGCTAAAGGTTGAAACGTTGTCAATTTTTCACCAACTTTCCCCTGCAACGCTTTAATATTGATGAAAATTGCCCCCGGTGTCGTTACATTTCTACTAAGAGGAATCGATATTTTGACATAGATGACGTCCCATATAATCAATGCAACGATAGTCAAATTTTCCGGATGTCGGTGTTTATTAGTTTACATTGAATTATTCGCCATATCGTGTGAAATAATGCAGTGTTTAGGATGATTCCAAACTCATAACAGGAACGGGCGAAACCTTTCCAAGCGTCGAGGAAACATTTTTAAAAGTGCGCTTGCTGCTGCTGTTACCGCCGCCGCCGAGTGTTATTGTTGCCATCGATTAAAACCGCAATTAACGCTCCACTTGATCATAAAAAATATCCTACACTATCTACAGTTAACACACCATTTTGTTGTCAAATTTTCTAAACGGTGAGCAGAAAACTTTTCTAATTCAAAAAGAATGTCTTCGGAGAATGGTTACGGCGTTAGCGGATGACAATAAATAATATTCAGTGAGGCCTTTATTCTCTAAATGTTAAAGTAGTTCTCGCATCTCTCATGATATAATAGAACATACTTTTATGCATATTAATAGCTTCACAAATGTGTTAATTAAAAAGCAAACGAGGCTGTAAATGGAAAATAAACCATTATTTAATTAACATGGATACCGGCCTAATTAACTTGTGACAGCCAGGAGAATAATGTGATTTCTCGACATGACATGAAGAAATCAGGATATTATAAATACAAAGATAGTTAAAGATTCTGAAATCAGTAACGACTGAACTCGTAACATACAATCATATATCTAGACTTTGGAGGACTAATTACATTAGCCGCCAAATTTAAGATTTTTCTTGTTCACGAAATGAAAGCGAGTGATTTTGGTAGTATATTTTCTGCCGATTCTGAACATAATTTTGAAATTCCTCTAGGAAGCACAGTTTTTGAGATAAAGCGAGTTGAATTCGTTATTGGCCAGTACAAATGATATATTGTGGAGATTTGAAGGTCATTGGACTTCTTTTAGGGGTGCAGAGCGGGTACACCAAGTACTGAGTGAGATAGCTGGGCAAATGATTTCGAAAACAATATCGAAAATAACCATCTAGTAGAAACTGAGAAAATCTTCAATTTTATATCAAACTGGTTTTATTGAAAAACTTTGTAAAGCCAATGGAAGGCACGGCGCGGGATTCCAGAATCTGATTGAAAATTTCCCCCCATCAGCAACGCGAAAAAAAGGAAAGCATTTTTTTGTTTGAAACTGCATTGAACCCACTGGAACTAACAGCTCTGAAGGTTGTAGCACAGGGATTCTTGGGAAAGAACAAGGAACTTGTTGATGAGGTTCTGCAAACATTTTATAAATTAGGATGCAATATGTCACTACAGATTCATTTTCTTCATTTCCACCTGGACTTTTTTTCCTGACAACCTCGGTGACGTTTGTGAGGAACAGAGAGAAAGGTTCCACCAGGATATTTTTACCAAGACGAAGCGGTACCAGGGGCAAATGGACCCCTCACTACTGGACCTTCCTTAGGACCTTCCAGATGCCACATACAAAAGAAAGTACTCGGCAAAATGGTCTAATAGGCTGAAAGCTGAACGTTTAACTGTTTGCCGCATTTCAAAATATTTGAAGTTACTTAACGGGGTTAAGTGTTTTTTACGTGTTATATTAAGTGTTTACATCTTAAAATTAGGTGTTTTAGTTAATTTGCACATCTTACGAAACAGGCGTAGAAATATGAAGTACTTAATATGGCGATTTCTAACAATTGGTTCGTGATAGAAAAATTTCGTTTTCATTTTTGTAATCAGCATTAAAATACTACAAGAAACAGCTAATTTGGCTCCGTGAGCATTTTAGCTATTGACCAGTGTTATTTCTATAATAAGCCACAGTGGTAGATTAAATGTGCAGTATAAAAATGAACAGTACCTGGAAACTCTTAACATGACTTCTATAGAGCAAGCCTATCTAAAAAGTTAGTAAACAATATTTGGAGCATGAATACTATAAGTGCTTCTTGTATTTTACTAATTAAACTTAATCTCAGATAACCTTCTTATTCTATAAAATTCGACATAAAATGGTTAAGTGACAACAAGTTTCTAAAGCAGAAGAACATCTTTTCAAACTTATTTTATAGTAAGACCTATGTTCATTGACATGGAGAAAGTTAGGGCAATTAGGAATTGTCGGTATTTTTTGAAGTTAAAAACATTGAAGAATCTAAAAAAGCAAAGATTTTGCAGACATTTTTCTGTGCTATCTTTGTAATCAGCTCAGCTTTACGCGTTTTATTCATCAAACCTTTCTTGATGCTCTAGTTAAATTATCACCAATTAAAATTGCAATAGTTTAAAGCCCATTGTTACCTTAGTAACAGTGATGTTTAGAAATATTCTCATTCATATAATGGAAACCGCGTCCGTAATTATTAAAAGTCTTGTTGCTCGCACAATCATTTTGTATTATTAATATAATCTACATTTGCTCTGATAACCTATCTGTAAAATTTTGTAGTGGATTAGATAGGAGGTTTGCACATAAAAAGACCTACTTGATTGACAAGAATGTACTGGGTATTGGCATCTCTATATCGCTGTCAGTTTTTATTAAAGTGAAAAAACCCTGCTAATTTTCATTGTTGTCAGATTATTTCTTGTCTCCCTTTAAAGGTAATATTGGATATATTAAAGTAGCTGGTATCTCTTAAACAAGAGACAAATCCTATGAGAAAAACTTTTCTGGTACTTCTTTCCAAAAGGATTCTTTCAAATGGACCCCTTTCAAATTAAATCTACTTTCCTGCAATATCTAACGAAATACAGTGAAGCTGTGCAAGCGAATACAGTATAGTAATTGGACATTTTCCGAATGAAAAATTGACTATTTGCCTTTATATCTACTTTGTGTTGCAACCAAAAAAAAAAGAAGGTAAGAAACAAGCCACCTTCCCTGTACCAAGTCTCATTACGATCGGTTTCCGTTAGTTTTTAAAACCACGAATCGACAGGCGGCAATAAAAGCAGACCAAAATGAAAGGGAGGCTTGGAAAGGTGGCTCTGCAGTTATTGAACTGGAAAGGGAGGGAAGAGAGAAAAGAGTTGGGGGTTAGTTGAAGAGAGGAGATGGTGGTAGGTGGGTAGGTGGGAGGGAACGAGGACCCAACCGAGTTGATGATCTGTGTGAAGTGCGCTTGGTCTTGATTTAATGGCATCATCATGTAGGGCCCGATACTGCTACAGGGGTCACAAAGGACAAGGCCCTAAGGGTCAAAGGTCAGCCGTATCAAGAGGAGCCGACAACCCCAGCGAGATTAATGAAGCCAATTCGAGCGTTCTCTTTTCTTGTACGAATTTATTTAAAAGTTTAAATACCCGGACGGCATTGTCTGATCGAACGGTGAGAGGATGGTGTTAACATCAGAGCAAGGCAATGCCATGCGATAATGCCTTAGTTTCCAATGGCTAAAGAATTCCGCATTCCCATTTTATTTATTGATCGGATATTTATTAACATATTTCCAAAAGTACGTTCCTAGTTATCATTTAGCGAGGAATGTTCTATTTACCGAGTTTCGTTATCGCGGTTTTGATTGATTAACTAAACACTGAGAGTAATCTAAATGAGGAAGATGTTTCATTTTTAATAATATTGAAATCGTTATATATGATTATTTGGGCAAATATGTATCAATAATGTCGATTATATTACGCGTATGCGCTGCTATTTAGCTAACGAGGTTTTTAATCCCAGAAATTTAACGAGGTTTTTAATCCCAGAAATTTAAAGTGAATTATCATATCGTTACTAATTTCAAAGTAGACTTTCCCCTCCTAAATTTTCTGAATTTTGAAACCTACGATTAGCACCATTCATCAGCATTTAAAACTTTTCAGATAATGCCCCCTTCCTCTGTTTCTCTTTAATTCTTTCAGTTTTTTCCCCTTCCCAAATTAAAATAATCAAAACTTACTCATTTCCATATGACGTCTTGGAATCGATTTCATTCCCTAGACTTTCGTTTAATGGAACTTTCTCCCCTAATGAGGTATTATGATAAAATTAAGATAACTCTCATTTTTTAAAACTCCTCTTTCAGCCTTTTCTTTTTTTTTACATTGAAAACTACCGCAACCAAGTAAAAAAAATCGTAAAAGCGGAAAAAATTATCATGAATCTTGTTTTCACGAGAAAAATTAGCGATAAAAAAGTTTTTACATCAAAACTGAAGCAAGAATTTTTCTTCATCCCCCACCTCCTCCTTTTGCTTTCCCTTTTATCCTCCTTTTTTTAAAGCAACCTTAAGAGAGGAATATGAGAAGTACATTTTACGAAATATTTAAAAATTACTATGAAGCGAGAAATTTGATAGAGAGTTACATTAAATGTTGAATAAAATTTGAAAAAAAAAATAGAAAAAATATTAAGGAAACTTGTTTTTTATGAAATGTTTCATTTATATGGAAAACTCAGAAAAAAGTTTGGCTTTTATTATTAAAGAACTTATAAAATGAGTATGTCTACAAAATTTAATTTAATTTTTTTTAAATGAAAGAAATTGCCTTAAAGAAAGATTAGATGAAATTATGATGAATTTTATTTAAACAGTGATTTTTGGAACTTGTCAGGTGTTTTTGAAGGAAGATATTATAAATTCACAAAGAAAAACTTTTTAAAAATAATTAAAATATTTGTACAGATTTTTTTTTTCTGAGTTTAAAAAATAATTATAATTTTAAAAGATAAACTTTATGTTCAGATAGAAATATAGATATTAGAAATGATTAAAATATCACTTGGCATATATTAAAGCTTCCAAACCTACTTCCGAGCTCAACAAAATTAACATAAAAAATTTCGCACATTTCAAATTTTCTATGGATATAACTTAAGTACGTTATTATCCTTAAATAATGTTATTATGATAAAAATTAAAATCGAATATTTTCTTAGAGCTTACCTTTAAAAAAATTCAGTAACGAAGTCTCAATTAAGATAATATTTATGACCTAATGATTGACCTAGAGCTTTTTTGGTGCATTTAATCTTAAATGCAGAATTAAAAAAAAATCATCCTTAAATTGAATTAAATGTATCTTAGATGTTTACACTGGAGTTTACGTTACACCGGCAAACAAAACCAAATTAACCATCTCACTTGATTCATTATAGAAAGGACATTTCACTTGTAATTTAATTAAAATTTCAGCGAAAAGAGGCAAAAGGACGGGTTAATCATTTCTCATATAAAGTTAACATGCGCTTATAAAATATGTCCAAAACACATAACCATGAGATTTATGAGATGGAACGAATCGTCTAATATTTGAATGCATTTCATCTTTTATTGGAGTGAAAAGCTCGTTTTCAAGTTAAAAATTCGACGCTTTTACGATTAACATAAGCACAAAGTGAAACAATTAAAGAAACATTTAGCTGAATTTATGGGGATTTTTATCTATGGGATTTACATGTAGATCATAAAGTCTTTATTTTTTACTAGTCTCACATCCTATTAAAAAAGATAATGATTTTATTTCCAAAAGAGTAATTTTGTTAGGCGGCTGATGGTAAAGCTGTTTATTGGCTAAGAGAGGAGTGGATTAAGAATGAGGGAAGAAGACTGAACAGTCCCTGTCTCTAAAAGGAGGACACAAAAAATAAAAAAGAGAGAGAGAGAAGGAGGAGGAGGGGCAGAGAGAGGGTGTTGAAGGAGAAGAGATAAATTGGAATGGAAATGAAAGTGAAGAAGTCTCAAAGAACGACGACCGACACCAAGAAAGAGAGGAACAAAAAGTCGAGGTTTAAGTGGAATTAACAAAAGAGAAGCCTGATGCAATTACGGAAACAGTTGCTCCAGACAAAAGAATGTTGGCAATGAAAAAGCGAAAGAGCAACAGAGAAAATAGGAAGACGTTAAGGAGGAGGTGGTTAAACACAACGTTAGATAAACTTTGGAAAGTTGTCATGCAAAAAGAGAAGGGAGAAAAGAGAGCGAGTGAAAGAGAAAGAAACGAAAGAGATAAACCACTTCTAAAGATTACTCCATAAGAAGAAATCGATTATGATTTTAAGGCAAGTGCAAGAAATAAAATATAATTTTTATTACGGGATAGGCAGTAAAATAGAAATATTAAATAGAACCGTGAAACGAAAAAGAATGATTTTCTTGTTTTATGAACCTAACTTAATCCAAGAATTGAAACAATTTTAATGTACAGGGCCATCGATGTCAATCATCAAAAAGGTGATAGAATAAGTCAAAAGGAACAAATTGTGATGGTTATCGAGATCAGGACACTGCTAAAACTTCTGTACGCACCGCCAATTCTCTTCGTCTCACTTTTGTAGTGATGATACTTAATCGCATTTCTTCTTTCAAATGTTGTGGATGCGTCATTTAATTTTCTTAGGAAGTGATCACGGTTGATGATTTTTCTTGGTCATCGTAAACGAGTTCTTTCATTCGCCTCCAGACGTAAAACCCGTAAAAATCCGGCAACATCGCAGGTCATAAAATCAGACCGTTTTGGCCAATCCATTAATTTGGAAATTTCTCAAGAATTTCTCTCACTCTTTTGGCGTAATGATCCGTCACTTTGAAAGATCATGTCCCTGCACACATTAATATGAATGTTTTCCAGTAAAGTTCGTAAATTATTTTCTATAAAGTTAAAATAAGCATCTCCATTTAAAGTATTCGGTAGTAAGTACGGACCAACCAGCATGACACCATCTGCTACACTAAACTCCTGCTGAATGGATAAAGTTTGCCTTTTTCCATGTGAGGATTATCGTCTGCATCTGCCTAATACCGCAAATTGTGCAAATTTGTGGTACCCTCATCGGAAAACCTCTTTCACCTTCCCTATTAACTCTTTCAAGATTGACATCGACTTTCCTAAAACTTCGTATAAATTTCATGTTTTGTTGTTACTACATGATTATTGAAACAATGAGCCTGAATCAAAGGATCAAGAATGGTATACATAAAGATATTCCAGGAGATCACGTCGTCTTCAATAAAAAGCATTTTTAGTCCAAATAATGACATCTATAGCAAATGAGAATTTATTGATCAATGAGCCTCTGTATGACCATGCGCTCCTCATTTATATGAAAGGCAAACTTCATAGATTAATTACATGTCGATATCCAACAAATTGATCAGCACTTGGTCCTTAATATCAGGTATTTCTATAGTTCATCGCTTTTTGACAAGGCAACAAAAGATTGATTGTGTTAAAGAATTCGCTCTATTGTCTGCTATTTTGCATGCATAAGTCACCTTGGTTTTTATTTAAATGATTATATGAATTGTTATATCTAGGTCGTTGGAAAATTTCTTCGATTCAAAATGTAATTAAACTTGGCTCAAGGACATTGCTGAAAGGGGATGAATAGAAGTTAAAATGTTATTAAATCAGAATATCTAAAAATAAATTAAATTGCGCACATCTAATTGCAGTATAGTTAAACCGTAAGATCTAGAGCTTGAGTATAATGATCGATTAGCTACAAAAAAGGGAAGTACAGTGATAATTACTGGACAGGGGGAAGTATAATATTAAGTCGTGCTGAGAATTACCTTCCCTTTTTTTAAATTATATTGTTTGTAATTTCCTGTTTTTGTTAATCGATCATTCCACTCAGAGCTCTAGATCTTACGGTTTAGCTATACATGCATTCATAAATCTCTCTCGTATTATAAGAGCGTCTAATCTATTCATTCTAAAACAAAAGCCTCCGTTTGCTTTAACACCAAGGTAAAAGAATTTGATTACTAGAATGTTAGGGAGACCTGTAATGTTTCCATAAGGCAGTATGCTCTAGTTTGGGAGAAAAATGATGTTCAGACACTTTTGAGTTACAAAGACAGGTGACGATTTATACTCTGTCCAATGAAAGAAATACTGGGCGTATCTAATTAAATTTCCTATTTCAATTGTTAGACATTGTTGCTAAGTAAAATTAACAATGTTTAACAATTAAAACTGGAAATGTAACTCGACACGCCCAGTTTTTCTTTCGTTGGACAGAGTATAGTTAAATAAAAATTCACACGAATTATTTAGACTCATTTCTCAATGTCGTACTTTAATTATTATATATCAGTTTTTTATAAATTTATAGAATTTGAAAGTGCAAAAAAGTAGCTTTCTCTGATAAAGAAAGGGTAAAAATAAACGAAAGCGTAGAAAAACAAAACAAAAATAGAGCCGAAAAGTGACCGATAACAGGGCAGAGAGAAGACTGAATCGTTTCTATCTCTTTTTCTTTTCCCTCAAACATCTACATGAGTTCCACAGAGACCAATAACTATTTCGCAGCCGCGTCAATAACGAAGAAGATGCGATTCTGGCCATTCTCGCAAAGACGACCTTCGTAGAGGAGTGGGAAGATAGGAGCTATTGGATTGATAGGCGGTGCGGTGGAAGGTGGTTGGAGATACTGGAAAAGGACACTGTGAGAGATAGAGAGAGAAAAGGGAGGGAAAAAACAGTAAGAATATTGCACTAAACGACTCGAGTCCGATATAGGTCCGTTGCGTGAAGATTGTCGAACTTTTCGACACGGCTCGAATTTTTTTTCTCTCTCTCCTCCTTCTCCTCCTCCTCCTTCCACGGGTGAGAACGCCGAAAGCGGCGATGAGAAAATGAAATATCTATCTTGTCACAGAGAGACAGATGGTGACGGTCCTTTTTCGACGTCTTTCTCCGAGCGCATTTGGTTGGAACGGGCGTATTCCCCGTGTCGCTAGATTGCAGTCGGACAGAAATGGCCGGGCTGAGACCAGCGGGCGAATAAACGTCGAAGCGCCGCCGTACATTGTGTGCTTGCGGTGGAAACGAGGGACAATTGCAAGCGGACTCTCGGCAAAAGACCTCGCGCCCATAGAAAACTCAAACGGCGAACTTGGACATTTCTCATAAACGAGATTACCGCCATTTGTCGGCGTCGAAGAAAGGACCAAGACAGGAGAAGGGAGAAAATGAAAGGCTGGGGTTAAGAGTCACAACAACACGACAGTCAATGACAATGAGTCGCCCTTGAGATGAGCGTGACCAGGCTCTCGTCTTCTCTGAATGCGCCTCTTATCTGGAACAATTTCACTTCCCCCCCAGCACGAAAGCGGCCCTAACCAACTTCATTTGTTGCCACCAATGAAGAGTCGTAATGAAGAACAGAGGCATGACAATGGACGGCCCTACACGTTCACACAAATCATTGTCCATATAAGCACAGGCAAATGCATAAAGAAAAACGTGGCCCTCAAGCAACAACGCACAACCAGAAAAATCCTATCAACTTGTAACCAACTAAAGAAGCAGCCAAAACAGAAGAAGGGATGACAATAGAAATAAAACAAAAAAACTATTCTGGTGTTTTTTAAATTTCACATATTTAAATCAAAATGAGCTTTTTATTCATGAATTAACTTTAAAAGAGGGAAAAACTGAAATGATGAATACATACTCGTAAAACAGCATAAAACTCTAGAAAATGCCCAACTTTTGCCGTGTAAATGCGCAGGTTGTTTTTAAAGAGAAATTCAAAATTACTAACTTATTAAAGTCATGATGAGTTTATAAAGCTGAAACATTCTTTTCTAACTTACGTAGCTTAAGATTTAAGCGCATGTTTCATTTATTTATATGTAAGCCCTCTTAAGGCTTTCATCACTGATTTAAAGCTTCTAACGCTAAATGTAAACAGAAAGTTTACAAACGCAAATTTTTTTTAAAGTATCCTATGCTTAGAATAGTTAGAGTATCACAAAAGGAAAATTGCACATAAGTCAGTAAAATAAAAAAAATTCTTGAAAGAATCTTTTCGATTAAGCAGGACTAATCAATATTCTAGATTTACTCACATTTATAATCTGTTAATCTGCCTTAGTGGAGACTAAGTATAACATTCAGGAATTATAACAATTTGAGAAATAATTAGCAAATTTCTCCAAAGAAATTAATTTTATTGTCAAAGTAAATAATTTTGTATATAAATTTTTTTTTTTCTATTTAAATGATGTTGCTTGCGTTTATTAGTCTAGATGACAAAAGATGGCGCCTGTTGATCATCACTTCTTGAGCGTCTTTTTTAATCTCGTTTAATAGGGTCTCTATAGTCATAAAAATGAAAAGTATAATGATGTGGTAAAACAACCGTATAATCTAATTTTTTGATAAATATAAAATAATTTTCAATAAAATTTTTAGAAGGAGGAGGCTATAATAAATTTAGATTTTGCGAAATTTAATTAATGAAATTTATTATCACCATAAAAACACCAGGATAATTTGCTAAATGCACCATACGCACAAATTCCGGAAACGTGCTTTCGCGATTGCTGAGGGCAACTCGCCTATTTTTTGACATGGGAAGACGATTTCAAAAAGTTATTTCCAAGCGAATTTCGGCAGGTATCAGAAAATGAATGAAAACGTAGCAGCATTTTGCATTTTGTTTCAAAATTACATACACGTTTGATTAAAATTCAAAAGCGATATCTGAATATTTTCGTACACTTCATAGCTTAACGGCATTGTAGTCTCTGGCGAACAGCCCGACACTCTCCTCAACGAAAACTCATCGCCAAAAATCTGGACAGTCAAGGGTTATAGACATTCTAAAGAAGAAGTTCTTACAGGCTGAAAACCAGCTTGTACCTTAATTATCAGTAGAACTGTTATTATTGCGACTGCGTACAACGAACTGCTTTAGCAAGCAATTTAGCTTATATTCTCAAAAGCAATCGTAATGTAAATATTTAAAATTAAAAATAATTTATACTCATTCTTGAGAGATACTTGAGCAATTTTTCCATTACGAACAAAGGTCACTAAATGGTAAAAGCAAAAAATGAAATTTAATCGTTGCTGGGTTTTTTTTTCTGGACATGCTTCATACAATATCAGTTCATTTATAATTTTTTGACGTGTTTCGAAAATTCCTAACTCTATAACGGAAAAGGATGGTTGTAGTGTGTTATAACATTCCTTCAAAACGACTGACGTGCACAATTTTTAGGCACACTATATACGGACACCTAGTGAGTATTATACTATATAGTTTGGCTTCTGCCAGTACGAACGCTATTATGTATTAAGTTCAAATTAAAAGCTGCATCAAACTTGAATTGCCTGAAGTGGTCCGATTTTTGCATGCAGAAGGATTAAAACCCATTAAAATTTATCGAAGGATGTTACTGAATTTTGGTGAGAACTGTATTTCACGATACCATCTAGGACCTTGTTGTAAGAAAGTTGGATGCACTATTTCAGTTTTGTAAACAAACGAAGCGCAATGGAAAGGCCAAGAAAAGACGTTTACAGTCATCTGCAGAAAAGGTGATGCTGACAGTTTTTAGGGGCAAAAACGAAGTAATTGTTGAACATTATATACCCAGAGAGGTTTGTGGAACATTATATGCTCCATCTTATTCTCTAGACCTAGGCTCGTTAAATTTTCATCTTTTTAGGCCACTGAAAGATTTTACAGAGCCATAAATTCAAGTCCGATGGAAGATGTGCAATCTGTGGTCCACAGCTGAGTAAGGGAGCAACCAGAAGAATTTTTTCTACTGGGTTCCAAAAGTTTGTTCCCTGTTGGTGCAGGTGCATTGAACTAAAAGGAGATCATGTTGAATTATAAAAATTAAAAAAAAATCCATTTTATTGATAAATTAAAATTTTATACAATTTTTATGGTTAATTTATGACTCTGACTTATATTTCCTGTGTTTATTTTGCTTAATGCGGCAGACATCCCTTGGTAATCCATTCTAACCATACGCAGTGAGGTATGTCACTGACCATAGTGGCACCGGTAATACGATGTCGCCGTTCGTTTGAGATCAGCATGAAATTTGGAACCAACACAATTGACTTACACGTGACCCTAAAGAAAAGTCACATGGAGTCAGATCTTATAATCTTGATCAGTGTCTTAAGGCCTGATCACGCCGGCTGTGCGCTCTATCCAACAGTGTCGTAGCTTGTCGTTCCGACATTCAAAGAGCAGGTTCTGATAAGAGTGTGGTGAGCCGTCTAGTTGAAAAATATCACTCACTACTTGCATTATGCTCGAACATCAGACATTGCTGCAACTTATCGAGATATGACAGTTCGGATACGCTTGCTTCGCTTAAGAAAAGGAGCCTGTACACTTTCTCTTTTGATATTGTACAGAGCACATTGATTTTTGGTGAGTCACGCACGTATTCTACAATTACATGAAGGTTCTCAAACCTCGTATGCGCACATTATGGAGTTTCACCTTGTCAGATACGTGAAAACTTGCCTCACTAAAGTTTTGCTGATCATCAAAACCGTCAACTTCAAAGCGGGCTCGCATTTTCTCGCAGAACTGCCTCTGCTTTTGTCGTTAACGTTGAGCGCTTGTATCAAATGCAGCCTGTAGCGCTTTACTTTTAGATGCTTGCAAAGAATTCGCCAAACCAATGGTTTCGACATTCTCAGCTGTAAGGCGGAGGGACTTCTTCCTCACTCGCTTCATCGTCTCGTCAGAAGGACCAGGTTGCTTGGGGCTTTTAATTCGTACACAGACAAGCCTTTGTCATAGGATCTCTTTATGCTGTTGCGCACTGGTCCTTTCTTTCCAAGCTCATGCTTAAATCTCACTTTGTGAAACTGTTATTTTGGTTGCACTGTATTCTACATGAAGCAAAATCTTGGTAATAATACATGTATTCTGAAGTTTATCTTTTATTTAATATTTCCGAAGGCTACCATCCTTTTTTTTTTGCTACCGGCATTGCAAACTTTTTGAATTTTTGAAATTCATGGAATTATGAATAACTCTGTATATCAGAAACACTCCTCATACCAGACTCTAAGTTAGTAATAATGGTGATTCGAAATTTCACGACTTCAGGGAAATGGCTTTATAATATCTTAAATTGTATTTAAACCAGATAACGATGAAGTTTTAATATGTGGCCAGCCGTCACACCAAAAATCCTACTTCCCCCCATTAAATTTTACAAAGTCTAAAATCTATCTTTGTTTTCCATTTAGTCTAGCTAGTTTCCTTCGGTAAAATATATTCATAGAATTGAAATCACAAAATAATCCTTATCGAAGTTCTAGAGATATCGAAAACCCTGAACATATTCTTCTATCCTGTACGTTATATGCTAACCAAAGATTTCACCTGATCTCTATCTTTTTAACCTGCAAATTTTCTTACCTTTTTTCCCTCTTTCCTTTTCCTGAGTGCTCCCATAAAATAAATTACATTCTTCATAGCGCCTTCTCATTTGAGGTTCTTATTTGTATCCTCTCAAATCAAAACTTAGTGTTCATTTTTTAATTTCTTGACAATACCATTCTAGCAAAGGGCACAGTACAGTTTATTAGCCCTTAAAGATATAAGTTACCTCTGGATTTTCTGTGAGAAAGAGCTTAACAAAACGAAGAGCCCTACAGTAAAATACAGGGAAGCACCGCATTAATCTCACTTCCCTAGTAGATACTAGACCTGTCTAAGGACAGAACACGCACAACAACAACAGTGAAATAAGTTAACCTAATAAACATGCATATATATGGAATATGATAATAATTCGTTGTAAATATAATTAACTTATATTAAAAGAATGCTTGAACCTTCATGTACACAAAGGACCTTTTAAAATTGGAATGATCTGCTCGTGAACTTGAAATCACTTAGAAATTAACTCAAAATTCTTTCCAAAAATTACATGATATTAAATTATAAATGACAAGCTGATGACGGCCGAATAATTTGCAGTTGAAATCTACTTTAGACACTAAATAATTTTACCTTCATCGTGCCTATTTATTATTCTCGCCGCAATAACGCTTTTCGAAGAAAGTTGTTCCATCATTTGATTTAATAGAGCTTTAATTGCGAAGGGATGAGACAAAGAGCTTGACCTCGATCTTTATTAACTTTTTTTTTTTTTTAAATAAGTACATGCACACATTTGATTTTAAAAGCAGTTTAGTGTGAGGGGAAAATTATGACAATAATCAAAGATGTAGAAAAGAGGAACTTTTTTTTTTTTTTTTTTTTAAAAAAGTTTAATTTTAGAATTTAATTTGCCATTTCAAAACTTTACTTCTATCAAGTAACTTTCAAAAGATGTTGATGAGGAAAAAAAATTATCATGAAAATGGGCTTCCATCGAACTTTGTACTTTAGTTTCATCAAAAAAGAGGCATTAAGCATGAACTTTTTTAATGACCCAGAGATAGGCAAATATGTCTGTCTCACTTTAAAAATTTTATGGCTCTTGCAAGTCTTTAGAAAGAAGGCAAAGATGCCTTCAAGCAAAACATTCGAGTCGAATGCATGTTTTACTTCACCGTAATGGTCGAGTGGAATGCACACAATACATTCTATTTTCGATGTAAATTTTATACCCTCTGTACACGCACACAAAACAATTGAAAATTTACAAATAATAATAAACATGGGTTGTTATTTTTAACCAAATTATTCCAAAGCATGATGAAAAAAAATGTTTTTAATGAACACATGATTACTTTTTAAAACTTTGGCTTAATACATTTGAGAGAAGTCTGTTGTTTTAAGGCCCTACGAAAACTGCCACTTGTTTTAGGAAAAAAATATAAATAAATATTGTCTTTCATTAAGTGATGTAAAAGTTTTTCCCTTGAAAGGATTTGTTTTATTGTGTCGATTGTGCTTTTCAATTGGGGGCGTAGTTGTTGGAAAGGCCATTTTCATCCATCAGGCTCTCCTTTGTGTGGTGAATTCAATTAAAACGAGAAGGTTAATGCAAACCTATGAATTAAAACTTTAAATGCGTTAGCAAAGAAGAAGAAAGTAAGTGGCATTGTGATGAAAGTTATTTATTCGCCAGAAAAGTTTAGGCTAAACAGTTTAATGCGCTTTCATAATGGATAGGTTGGTAAAGAATGGAGGACAAATCTTTAATCAATTCGTACAGATTATCGACAAAGCTCTATGATGTATCAATTCATAAACCACATTATTCCGAAATTGGGTTTTACGCTTCTCCACTACATTTAGCATTTTTCAAATTTAGATGTGTAATAGCAAATGACACGGATTGACATTTCATCGATACTCAATCAATTTATCCATCATTTATTGCTGATTTTTTAAAATTTTAACCAGAATTGACTAAATGGACAAATTAAGCCAGGATTGCTAATTGATACACTGATAGGTTTAAAAAGTTTAAATTAAAATTTTATTTATTTAATAATAAAACTTAATTCACGTCAGAGCAAACACTGAAAGCAAGTGGAAATGATTTCAAGAGTACGGTTACTGCCTCAATCACTTTCTATAAATTGAATTTAAGTTTGTGCGTTTCTTTTCTGGGTAGTCTAGAAATAAGCATAATGTGGATAATTTAATAATTACATTTTGATGCCCACACAAATTAGGCATTACGTAATTTTTTTTATAACCAACATGAAGGATGGATATAATTAAACTTTCCTTACTTAAAAATCTCTATGTGGAAAACAAGTGATCGCACAAAGAGGAACCGTAATATGAACATTGCCAAAGACATGGGGAAGAGAAATAATGAATAAGCAATACCATTAAAACACTTTTATTGCGTTGCGATATTACACAATAAGTCTAGTCATTGTGAACGTATCGTCCATCAGACAACAAACTGTGCTTGAAATGGTGCCCATCAGGTCTAGGAAAGCTTCACCAATAACGTCCCGATCGTTTTGTCCAAGCCCATGTTGACTCTTCAACGACTGCCCTGTTACTGGTCCGTGAGGTTAACAACACGTATTAATGATAATATAACCTGATTATTTTGTATGGTACTAATCGAAACTATGAACCATGCAAATCTGAACATTATTCGTAACGTGTTTGGTACCCGTACTATAAATAATTTCCTGTCTAGGGTGGGTTAATAGGCAAAGTTTATTTTAATCACCATGTATAATCTGACCTAGACAGTGTTAAACTCAAATATCGAATTGGGAATAATCGCTTGACATATCGTGCTCACAAGATTTTATCACAAACATCATTCACAGATATCATTTTGACAATCGTGAAAATCTATTTAAGAGGTGACAAAATCGTCATTTCCGTTGAATCTGGAAATCGATTTTTTTCAATAATTTATTTAACTCAGCTAAACAGTTGTATATATGGAAGGGCTTGTAAAATATCAAAGGCATTTATGAATTTTCTAAAAGTAATAAGTGACTAAGAAAGGTCATTTATGTAGGGGGTATAATTGTTGATTCTTTAAATTCATTTAAGCAGAAAAGGAACTTTCTACGTGCTGAAGGTTTTATTAAATGAATAGTAGATATTTTTTAAGAGAGTTAATTATAGAGAACATGAAGATTGAAAAAAGTTTTGAGCTAATTTCTAACTTAATATCGTTGAGGCAATTTCAAACTATAAAATTAAAATTTAAAATATATATTAAAAGAAGGGGAAGAAGAGGAAGGGAAAAAAAAGAGGAAAAGAAAGGGGAAAATGTAAAGCTACAACAAGATAGTAGCCTGGGGTAGGTATTTTTAATAAAACAATATCAACCACGAAACAAGCGAATTTTCATTATAAGATGGAGGGAAGGAAAGATTTTTTTTCCTCTCTTCCCTTAGTGGTAAATGAAAGCATTACACAACTATAAAAACTCAATGGGCTTGATTTTTTATTCTCCATTTCTGCGAGCGATCCATAAAAGGGTAAGAGGGGTGTTGGAAGGGTATATAGAAGCAGAGAAAGGGCGTCTTTAGCTCTTGAAATGGAGAAACAGAAAGAGGGAGGGAGACCGTCGTCTGAATTAGCTCTTCATTATTGAAAGTCTTGGATCACGACCTCCAGCTCGAGTCGTCATTAATATCCACAACGAAGGATGCCGCTTTCCTTGCTCTCTATTGGAGCGTGAGTGTATGCCTCTGTGGTGTGTGTGTGTCTGTCTGTGAGTGTGCCTGTGCAAACGCCAAGAGAGGGAGAATGAGAAAGAGAGGGTTGAAGCCGAGTTCCTTTTAGAAGTCGAGTATTTAGCCTCGTACTGGAGATTTCCCCTTTCCCTATCTCCTTTCCAGGACTTGCATCCATTTACCATGAACCAGCGATGACACCTTAACTCCATGTTGCCAATGGAAACTCAAAACATGCTTTTGAATCAAAGAAAATTCAAAGCTCAACAGCATCCATTCACTGCACACGATGAGTTAAAACTTTGAAACAATAGTGGTTCTCCTCTTTCATTTCAAAATGAAATTCTGTAGCAGGTTAATTGAGTTGGATATGAAGTTAGTCATATGAAATAATGCGTAAGATAGCGAGACAGACACGCAATGCAGGATGTTATACTTAATATAGATTTTCTGAAAACATTATACCTGTTAGGCGCATCATTAGGTGACTCGTTAAAACGTTTCTTTACTGTCTTAACTGTTGCAATGTTAGAATATCTTCGATTAAGTAATAATAAGGTAACAAATGTTTGTTCCCTCTTCATCACAACCAAGCTATAATGCTATATCTTCTGATGAACACCTTTAAGAGCACTCTGAATCAAAGCGCTTAGCTTTTATGCACTTAAATAATACAAGTTATAATAATCGTATGAGGGCTCCTCCTCCGGCAGTTAATCTGATTGATTGTGGAAATTATGGGATTTTCTCTTCGTCATTATGGCAACAATCATGGCAGCATGCAATTATCACCCTGAGCTTTGCCATTTAGCAAAGAGCAATGTCTCTAGGTACTTTTTTAGATGATAATATTAAGTAACGAAACCGATTCTCAGTATGAGGGTAAGCGTGCTTGTTCCAAAAAAATTATAGTAAGAGAGTCTAAGAGAGCTATAAAATTACAGAACACCATTAAGGTTCATTAAAAATAATTTAGGTAACTTCCTTGCTATCTACTATAATACACCTCAGTCTTCTGAGTTACTGCAGAACTCGGTTCACTGTTCAACAGTTTCAAACTTCATTTTGGTCTTAACTGAAAAATCTTAGTCTGTAGATTTGTCAAAGTTAGTTTTTGTATCCAAAATTACTATTAATTAGCGGTAATTTACAATTAAAAATTGCTTTAAGCGCATGCTTAGTGACATGCTACTCCTTCGTTTTCGTCATTCTGTCAATGACAAGCAGACAAAGCAGACCCAATTAACTAAACGTGTCAAATTTTTTATTAAATAAAATAAAATAAGCAACAATTTTTTATTAAATAAAATACTACATGCTTGACAGAGTTGGATCCTTTATTATTTTGCATATTTCAGAGTTTGCATTAAGATAAATGCCAGACACACATTTTTATTCTAACATCGTGCCTTATTCCAAGATCCCTGAATTACCAATTATTTCAAGAGATGACGTAATGGTTAAAAAAGTAAAAAAAAATTAAAACGAATTAATTTAAATTTGGCACAATAAATCAAGCCTGGTTGAAATTGCAGAACCATAATTTGTAAATGCACTGGAAACTCAGCTAATATGTACATACTTAACTTAGAGGGTAATTCTAAATGAATGAAACTACTTTGCGTTTTTAGTACAAAGTGGCTGTTTATTATAGAACAACTCTCAAACGTTTATATGCTTGATGCGATGTGTAGTTTTGCCTGGTTCGGGGCGTTGTTACCTTCAAAATATCAAAACAACAGTCGTCCTCTGGGATATGCAGCTCCTGCTCCCGCAAATAGATAAGACTCAACAGACTGCCTGTTCATGTAAGATAATGGACTATCCCACTATCACAAATGTCTCGACTCTGGACTGGCCGTGTTTTGCGTTTCGGAGTTGGGCATGAAATCACATTTGGAGGTTTGTGATTCCTTATGATCAGTGAGTCCTCGACTTACGACACAAGTTGGTTCCCGAAACGTGTCTTAAGTCGAAACGTCATTTTTTAAGGAAAATTGTCAAAGAAATCGCATTTTTTAAGTCGTCTAAGTGCGGACTCACTGTAGAGGTAAATTTTGAGAGATTTCTTATTCGTTGTTAACTTACGGATTAATTAGAAAGCATGGAGCTTTTGTCTACAAATAAACTTTTTAATTTTCTTGTAATTACCTTGAATGCACATTTCGGCCATCCTGTGGCGATAATTCAGCAAGAATATAAGAATACAAAATTCAGTTCTTTCTGTGTTTTTACTGAAATGATGACCACATTTGTGGAGAAGAGGTCTATGTTTTATAATTAACAATTTCCACTGTTGCAGGTACATTAGTTCGTTATCTAATGAATTGTTCGATAATAATTTTTGTACTATGCGCGGTTTCATTCATTTTAGAATTTTCTGTACATGGTATTATGCATTAGAAATTTTGTTTTTTGGCTAAAAGATAAACACAATATTTTGGAAACCAACATTTTTTCGTCAACATAGAAAGTTCTCCGTCTCCATTCCTCTGCTTTCCTGTATTTACTTAAAGACGAAGCATCAAGCCCTCGTGCCTGAAAGGGAAGCCATTTCTACACTTTTTCCTTGATTACGGAAACCTCGTAAAAACCCGTAACCAAAAGATAAATGGCAGTCGCAAAAACAAAATTAATAAGAAATTGGTTCGGGAAATTGAATTCCTCCATCATCCTTAGCTGAGCAAATTAAATTGAAAATCATGTTGTGATAATATAAAACGGATATTAATTCGATCCATATAAATAATGGATATTTCAAAAAATTCGAATTAAAAATGATGAGAAAAAACATAATTCATTTCTATGCTTCATTTATAAAATAGCTCTACGAAATAATTAATGTTATTAAAAATTTGTACTGTTTTTCTGCTATTTATATTATAAATAATTTCCAGTATATTCACAATTAGAGATGTCCTTATAGTCATATTGGTTAATTGAACATTAATGAATAATGTTATCAAAATTTATAGCTAGCCTACAATGTAGTTTGTTGATTATTTTCGTATTAGTTAATAGATAAAATGACATCATCTTTGCCATTATAATATAATTGTTTGTTACTTTAACATATTATATAAAAACCTTAATAACTCTATGCTATTGGTGATTTTCAAATTAGATGTTAAAGTTAGAAAATCGCTAGTTCATTGAGCATTTATAAAACTCATCTTTTTTTGAAAATACTTGTATACGTTAAGTATTTTCTTCTAGTTTTCCAAGTGTTTTTGGCTGGGATAGTTTTATCATTTACAATAATAAAAACTGAAGCACTGCACTGAAGCCTTACTCAGGGAATTACTGCTAATTGTAGCTATGAGGTCAGGATCATGGCGCTAAATGGTTTCATGGAGTTGCTATCTAGCTTAATTGATTGCTCAAACTGATTTTTTTTTATATTATTTTTTAATGGGGTCGATTATTATTTTCAACGCTTCTCTTTTGTCGTGGCGAGTGATGCACAGTGAATGAAGAAAAGAAAAGGAGAACGATGCTATCATGGAGAGAATGGTGAAATCAATCCGTCAAGTCCGATCTATTCTTCTTCTGCTTCTTCTTCTGCTTCTTCCACGTCGGCCATCGATCATTGCGCCCGTTGCCTGGACGCCGACCGTCGCACCGACCGACCGACACTTATTCACTCCTACACACTCTCACTTTTGCTCTTTTCTTTTGCTACTCGCTTGGTGGGTTATAAACGAGTGCCTTCGCCACTCAACACATGACCTGGGAGATCAGGTCACGTGGAACGAGCCTTTTCTTTGTCTAAAGCCCTCGTAGTCTCAGTTCAGTGGCAGAGCAGAATTCTTTCCGTTGCCCAGAGAGGGCGCCATTTGCAGCGCCCAAAGACGATCTCCATCCATTTCACACGCCATGAGGTTTACGTCTAATCTTCCATGCCTCCTCCCTTTATTTACTGTCACCGTCGTAAGAATTGAATGAATTAAGTACAGGTCGGAAGAGGTCATTTTTATTTCGATTCTATGCGTTTTCCGGAAAAAGAAAGAAAAGTGCATAATTTACTCGCGCAACCTTCTTCCACTTGTTTTTTTCCTAATTAAAATGCAGAGAGGAAAATAACAATTTATTATAGGGTAACCTTAAAAGTAAACGCGGTCTACTAAGATAAACGATAAAACTAATTTTTCCTAACAAACATACATTCCTAGCTCTTAATCATCTCTAAAATGTAAAATTTTCAACTTAGGGTGATTTGTTTTCAAGCGTTTTGCTGGCGTTTGAATTTCAAGATGCTATGAATAGAGACATATAGATAACGATGAAAATGATGGAAATTTGCTTATAACTGTTTATCAATAATATTTACCAATTTTACTAACTAATTTTGTGTTGTTTGTTTACTTAGAGCTAATCAACATTAATATGATAGTATCTACAGCCTTATAGAGAAGGATCTACTCGACGGATCATAGCGACTTGAATATCTTGGGGAAGAGCATAAGAGCATATAAATAAAATTAATTCGTTTTATTGTCATCAGATGGCACTGGTATTCTCAAATTGAACAAACGTAAGCTTTATTTTACAAATCAAACTTCTCAATACATGAGTCAGTGGCTATTGAAAATATGCTGGAAACCTAATACGTCATGGGCCCAGGGAATGAACGGTCGCAACATGCTATATTATTCTAGTATTCAGTCAGCAATAGATTCGACATTAATTTGGCAAACGGCCATTTCATAATCCAAGAAGTAAAGGTTGCATGAGTTACTTTACCCACCAAGAAAGTGAAATATAAATGACCGATTGAATATCCGGGTACGCCGTATTCCCTGCACTTGCACGAATGCAGAAAATGGAAACAAGAGCACATAAAGGGGTATCATTAACTCCTGGTAGAATGAATAAACATAGGACCGAACTATTTCCATGGCCACTTCGTCCATCCGATATCAGTCCCATAATTTTTTTCCTATGAAGAGGGTAATGTGTTAAAGATTAAATTAGACCAGGTTTATAAGACTACGCTACCAGAAAGCCCCACTGCTGTATTTCACTAGGGTCATGTAAAGCGCCAATTTTTCTTTTTCTTTGAGACATGTAAAGTTAGCCAAGCAGTAGTAAACGTTCCAGAAACTTTCTTCACACATGTAAGTACAATATACATAAAATGGTTCCCTATCCTGCATGAAGGTTATCTCTATCCAAAAGGAATTTCTTTCTAATAAATGGGAATAATTTTGCACCGAAGAACTGTTTAACGTGGACCACTCCTTGCAAAATTGGCATGTTCACCAAGATTTTAGAGCAGCACCACCTTCTGGTAGCACTAAAAGATACTAACTTTTTTATTACCAATTTGTCTTCTCCATGTTCTTATCAAAAGGTGTCCACCATTTTTTGGTGGTTCATCGAAAGATCATTCTGTACATCATTCTGAGCACTGTCAGTTAAATTATAATCACCCTGTTACTAATACAATTAAAACAGTCTTCCTTTTTCCTTTTTTATGCTGAGCCGTACATAAGTGAAAGAAAAACTGTAAAGCCCGGCATATAAGACGCACTTTTAACTTTTAAATCCTCCCAGAAATAGGGTATCGACTTATAATTAGGTCTATAATCTGATGCATCGGAACCAAAACGGCGACAAACGCTTGATTCGGAATTAAATACCGAAATTATTACAGGTCGATGGATGTTATAAGCCACTTTGCACAATTTTTAAACCGATTAATTTAGTTAAAAGATAACGAAATCGAAATCGGATAAAATTCAGTAAACGGATTGGCTGACGAATCGCCAGGCAAAAATAAATGAATGAATCACCATTATATGCATTATATTAAAATACATATTCTCGGTTTGTTACCAGCATTCTCCAATATTTTTAGAATACATCAACTACAGGAAGGAGACATGACTTAACCTAATAATGCTAATGCAAGTTGTTAGTAGAAAGGATGGTCCAAGAATGTAAAGAGATATCTATTACAGAGCATTACTAATTAATAAGTATCACCTTAAAAAAAATGCATGATTTGGTGGTCTCTTATAAGACTCTCGTCTAAAACCTGGAAATTTGAGGATCGCCTTCAACGCCGATATATACAGTAAGTCAACTCATTGTCTTAATGAAATGAACACGACTAATTGAGCATTGAATACAACACTTTGATATAGCAAGAAACAGACATAAAATATTTAAACAGTATTAAAATGACGACTGGTTATTTTAAAAAGCACTTTTGTTCTATAAAGGCACCATCAAAAACGGTTTTCATGCGTAAATAGCATTATATGAAATGCGGGTTCCTCGATATAATAAAATTTAATTACTTTTAATTAGTTTATTTACTTAACGGAAACGTGAACTTTGGAAATGCTACGAATTTATAAATTTTAAAAAAATATATGAATTTTATGACGAAGATGCCTTCCGCTTTGCGCAATAGGTTCATTTAGAATTCAAGACCGTAAAAGCAATGAAAATTAAAAACGAAAGAAAATAAAGTATTCGCTTAATTGTTTCTTTTGACCATGAAGGAAGAGAAGAAAGACTAATAATTGAAATTATTCCAAAAAAAGAAATCTTTTCGAATCTAATAATCTCTAAAGAAGTGAATCTGTTCTTCATTAGTTTTTCACTCTGCGTTAAGCACGTCCATTATTTTCGCTGTCTGGCATTTATTTATGACTTCTTTCGCCATTCACCCCCTCTCTCTACCTCTCATTCTGCTTTTTCGGGTGGAGGAATGGTTGGGGTAGGAGTAGATGGGTGAAAAGCCCGGGAAAACCTTTGCATCGGTGCATGCGACTCATTAAGTTGTTAGGGAGCGGGGCGGGGGAGAGGCGCTAGTGCTGGGGCTGTCAGCGGCGCAAGGCATCGGTAACATGGCTGCCTTACAAGACACCGAACAACACTGCTAAGTGTTCGGGGTGATTTATGACCGACCCTAACGCCGCCAAGAGCGCCTGTTCTTTTCACGTGTGCATTGATTTTTATCACTTAGCTCAAATTCCGGAAGATTCTTTTCTATCGTCAGTAATATTTAACTGACTTCGTTAGGCATGTAAACGAGATGCAGAAAGAGAGAGAGAGAGAGAGAGAGAGAGAGATGCAGAAAAAGAGAAATAAAAGAGCGCAGCAAGCAAGCAACGCATTTTTGCTATTTTCGGGTTAGTCTTCGCCCCTGACTGAAGAGATGAAATTTTCATAATTTTTCGTCGTCAGAGTATATACCCTTTTACAAGGCAGCCATCCGAGCTTCTCGAGTGGTTATTTTTTTGAAATATTGAACATGGCCCTCGTTCCCCGCACGTTCCACTGACGGTCCCAAAAGGTTTCTTACGTTTTACTTGGAGAAAATGAGAACGGGGTTGGATAAAAGATGGAAAGGCTCATAAGGAGGCAGAGAATATAAAAATAAGAAAATAGAAAAGAGAAGAACGAATAAGGAAGTTAAAGAGAAAAAAAAATGGAAGAAGAAGATGAAGAGAGCGATTTGCTGAATACAAACGCAGCCGAAGGCACTATTGGTGCTTATTCATCGGCGGGAATGAACGTTGGAAGAGAAAATGTTGAGTGCACTGCAAATAAGCATGGCACTTCATCTCGAGGTGGAGATGATACGAATGTTGGGTCGAGATAGCGCTTGATAATTAAAACGGGTTCTCATTTTTTATGCACGGAAAGAAGCCTCCCACTTTTATTCATTTTTCTAATAGTATTTTGAAAATGAGCAAAGAAAACAGTCAGAGAGCGGCTAACAAACAGTAAACATAAGATTACATGTTTCTCTACTCTTTAATTTAGATCATTTAATTCTACATACATTCTAATGGAGAAAAAGATAAACATTGTTATCGATTTAACAAACCTCCGCATTTACATCTACATAATGTGTAGATAACGCTAAGGAGACTTTAGAAACGAAAGAACTTGATGCAAAATTTTGGCCGGATTATGTTATACGACAAGCCTGAAAACAAAAATATATAGTTAGAACTATAAAAGCAAATCACAAGAGAGCAGGAAATGAGCAGTAGAGTTTTGGAAAAGTTTTTCCATAGGGTTTCCATCTAATCTGCATTGTAACTTAGCATTGAAAGTTTCACGGACTTTGTGCCATCTTTTATAATTAACACTAACTCTAAGGTAATGGCTTTGTCCAGTTTTAGTAAATGTGATCAGGACAACATTGGAGTCTTTCTTAAGTAATGGAAGGGTTAGAGGCATTAAAGCAAACGCGTTTGTTCTGCATAATAAAATCCCATTTAATTCTTTAATTCTAAGGGATCTTTTGGTTCGACTGACGTAAAAGAAGCACCGCCACTGAAATGATGTAAGAGCGCTTCATGTGGTGCCATCCATACAAAGTGGCTTTAGCATAATGACGTTTATTTATGAGAAGCGAAAGAATCTAACTATTAATTTGACTAATTATGTAAATTGTGCACTTCTTTCCATGTGAAAACTTCGAGACATCAGCAGCAAAGAAGTTAAGATTTCTTCCCCTTTTTTATAACCGTTGTTTGATCCAATCAATGTTACGAAGCTATCCAAAGGTTTTAGGGAAAGAATAGCCTATTGCAATGGGAAACATAGCAATTCTGATACCGGTAAAAGTCCGCTCTTATTAAAAGAAGAAGTGAAATAACGATTGGCTCGTGGCCGTAGTGTTGTTACAACAAAGGCAAAGAACTCGAAGAACGGGGAACCTAAAGCAAACAGTTTTAACAGCCTCTTCCTTGATAAACATCAAAATCATTGACAGGCCGAAGGAAAAGTGGGTTTTGTGCAATGTTTTGTTGCGACGTTTATTTTCGTGTCTTAATTCTTGAGGCGATAAGAGTTGTTTCTTCTGGAGTGAGAGAGAGGGCGGCAAAAGGCGAACGTCTTAGTTAGTGTTGCAGGTGTTGTAACGAAAGCGAAGTCTATCTTCCGAGTCACAAAACCATTTACTTAGAAGGAAATGAAGCGTCTCTTAAACTAACCATAAAACCTTTTTACGCTTTTTTTTAAACGAGGGGTTAAGGCTCGTTTCATCCCCTTGCTTTTATTACTAGTTGGCTACTGTTTGTCTAAACTAGAGAGTCGTGCACAGGATTGGAAAACGTTTCCTGCAATGTTTTCCTTCTTAAACAGACCCATGTCGAAAGAAATTCAAATATCCTTCCATGTTTATTTAAAGCTTGTAACAAAAAAAAAAAAACTTTAAGAACGAAAGCTTTTAAAAAATTCTCTCTGAATCAATGGTGAACATTCAATTTAAGGATAGAGGAGAAAAAAAAGCGACTTTCCTAAAATGTTGCTCTCTTGTTAGGGCTAAGTAAAAACAACATGAAGAAAAGAAGATTAAAGTTAAGTCGATAGAAGCGTAGTGGAATTAGGGGATTTAATATTAAAGTTAACTTCTACGCATTGGCGCGTAAATAAATTATAAAATGATTTATTTAAAGTGTAAGACTACGCGGAGAAAACATTTAATTAGCTTTAGAAATAAATTTTTTACTTTCTATAAATATTTTTATATTTAGCTAAGTCATTTGTTTTATGTTTTTCGAAGGAGTATCTACGAAGACATTTATGATGTTGTTAACGATTCCGAGTAATTCCGATTCATTCCCATCAATTAACCATAAATACTGAATGAATGTTATTTAATAGAGCAATTATCATTAATTCGTTACTTCTAATCGTTCTCTGAAAATTGATTTTCAATTTTCCTCGGAGAAAGAGTTTTTGATACTGACATTCGCCATTAAAATAGATGAGACAGAATTCTATGTTTATGTTAACTGAAGATCAACATATCAACGGCAATTTTTAAAACCATTTTTATGTTAACCATATAATCGATTTTATAATTTTTATTTTTGCTGTACTCAATGTCGTCTCTATTATAAGGTTCTTCTATTCTGATTTATGTATTTTGTAAGTTTAGTTAATAGAGATAATGTTACAATGTTAACTCATAGATATTTATTACACCACTCATAAAATAAGCTCATACAATGTTTACTGTATATCTGTCTTTTTTTACAATTTTTTTCTTAGCCATTAATAAAAATAGAAAAAGTGAAATTTGCTCTCTCTCTGTTTGTGTGCGGAATTGCACGGCATTTTGATAGATAGCGCAGCTACAGTAATCAGTTAAAATGGCATCTGTGAATGACTAGCGTTACAAAGAAGTGCAATTGAATTTTTGGTTGCGAAGAAAGGCGTTGAAAATGTTTGTGTTCTTTGTTTAAAAGTTCTGCAGTCGATAGGAGCTGCGTTGGTCACTCAGAGATTTAAAGGGCACGAATATAAGGACAGAACTGATACTAGAAGAAGGCATGCACCTTCGTATTTGTTTCGCGCTGGCGTAAAGCTGTGCCATTTAATGAGGATTATGTAGAAAATACTATCTGCAAAGAAAGTATTCATTGTATTGTGAATATGTTAAAACATTTTCAAAATAAACAGTTTTCCAGAAAAAATAGAACATAAAAACATGCGGGACGTTATTTTCTGGGCAAATTTCGTATTAGGATCAAGTAGACGAATGCTAAGGCTGTATGGTTTTGAATGTTTGAATAAATGGCGAGTCTTTAAAAAGAAAAGGATGATAGTGAATGAAGTTAAAACTCTATGTTGGGAATGGACGTTTGGTGTCATTTGATTGGGCTGATTTAATCCAAGTTTTTTTTCTCTCAGAAGGATTGTGGCGTTATGTTATCATTTTCATTATTTCTGCTATCGAACACTAAATTTTACATAAGCAAGCTCTTTAAAGCAGCAATTTAGAGAATGTATGGGCTTCTTAAAAGTGGCAAAGAATAAGTAATAATAAATGTTAGAAAAACTACTACAATAAAGTTTTGAAACTTTCTTTAAAAGTAATTTTCAATCAGAAATATTCTTATGGAAAAATCTTTGGTTACCAATAGTATTCCCACGATAAGAGTGGATCAAGAAAAGGGAAAATAAATCTTCATATTTTCGGAATCGATGCGATTGAGAAATGTCAGCGGCCTTCGCGGAATGTCATTGATCAGCAATGAAGGAACCTTTAAGGATTCCAAAGAAATATTTTTCACTTTTGGTATTCTTTCACTGTCACCCAGTGAGAAAGGGTGGGAAAGTTTGAGGAAAGGCGAAACAAATTCTAACGTTGGGAGTAAAGAGAAAGAACTACGTACATTCTTGACCTGCTATTATGTTTTTTCCTCTTTTCTTTTTATTTATCCTTCAAAGACTAAAATGGAATTGTTCGCCATTGTGTGAGTAGCTCCATCTTAAAAAAATAGGAAAAATAAAAGAAAACGCTTCGGGTGTTTTTGAGGGGAGTAAAAAAAATAGGTTAGTATGAGCAATTTTTGCGAATAATAAGAAACTATAGAGATTTGTAAAAATAAAAGGGGGAAATAAGTAAGTAAAAGTGAAAAAATTTTAATGGTAAAGATAGAAGACGTAATAAAGCGAGAAGAAGAAATAAAAAGAAATGAGAGAAGAAATTCGTTAAAAAAATAAGAGCGAAGTAAAAATGGAAGAGGGAGGGAGGAAAAAAAGAATAAGACTCGTCGAGCCACTTATCTCGGATATTTTTCGTCGTGATCTTGGGCTTGGGGCGGGGGTGGATGAGGAGGTGTTTCCGTCTTTTTCCCTCCTCCTTCGATTGTCCCGTTCTGCAAGCAGCGAAAAGTGAAAGAGGGAAGGCAGTGCGCGGCGCGGCGGCCACCAGATAAGCTCGCGCCCGTTCAGGTATCTCATTCGTCGAGAAATGGTTTAGAGCGAGGAAAAGGAAGACGAAACAACCGAAAAGAGAGGAAACAAAAAAAAAAAAGAAAGTAAAAAGAGGAGATGGAAACTTGAGGTGGGTGGGTGGGTGGGTGAGTGATGTGGGATAGAAACGAACGATAATGGAGAGAGCCAAAGGTGTTGAATTATTTCGAACTGCGTTTACGTCTTGGAGTCACATGAGAGCGAGTTAACGTTACCTTTACTAGGAAACACTCATAAACGCTCCTGCTCGCCCTCTGTCTTTCTACGCTGATGCCTGCACAGTTTTATTTATTGTGAAATGAAATTTGGAGAAGTTCTAAGCGAAATTTATAGCGCTTGTTACGTGTGAATCGTAAAAACATTCTGATATATAAGCGCAAAGTGTGTTTTCGTATTTTACTAGGAAATCATTCCAAATCTAAATGAAATTAAGTGAAACTTCGCTATATTATAGAAAAAGTTGAATACACTCGTACTCGCTTGATGAATAGAGAAAGGATATAGTGGTGGAAATTTTATAATTGGCATTCAATAAAGCTTTTGAACTCATTCATATTATAGAGTATTTGTGTGCAAATGTCGAATAATTCGTTTTAAGCTCTACAGAACTTTTAAGATAGTTTAGTTCTTTTTTGACTATGAAAATTCTCCAGATTAATACAAAACTATAACTATAACTTAGCATCTAAGTGTGACGCATTAAGTTAATATATTCGGTTAATACTAATAATACTGTTAGTCCGCGGTTAAACACACACACGCGCACACACACACCCACACACACAAACACACCTTGCTTTTACTAGCACCAAGGATAGCGTTGTTTCTCTAACTTTAAAGACCTTTTTCAAAGTCTTTTTCTAAAGGCTCTTTTTAAGTTTATTATTTACTCTGAGGACCTCTTTGAAAGTCGCAAATTATGAAGGACCACCCAAAGAACTGGTCAGTCTTACCAGGTATGTAATATTTTTATTTAAAATTTTTTTAAGTAATTAATGGGATTTTTATGTTTTTTTTGTTCAGTATTTATATCCTCAGATGTTTGTGGACCTTTGAGAAGGTCTCATGGACCCCCAGGGATCCGCAGACCCACTTTAAGAAATATTGACTTAAGATACATGTATAGGAGGACAGCACCTTGACCTTTCGACCACCAAGGTCGACCATAAAAATCACTTTTTTGAATGATCGTTCGCTAGAAAGAGGCCCTGTTTAATAATTATACCCTACAATTTACGCTAATTATTACATAGATCTTCTTTCAAATTTTTTTAGCTGTAAGATTCTTCTCATAGGATGCTATAAAATAAGAAGAAAAATTATGGAATTGAATGACCTACGAAGAAATTGCAAAACTCTAAACCACAAAAAGATTTGAATGCCTTTATTACGGACTTGCTCAAATACATTGAAAGTGATCTAAATGAGTTCATTGGAATATCCAAAACTTCTATTTTTATTAGTATACGAAAATCGAGCTTTTCCTCTCTTCCCATTCTTACATTACTACATTTATTCTTTATTGATGAACGCAACTATATTTTTATGTCACCTCTTTAAACAACGACTTCCTGCATTCTTCCAGTAGGTTTACACCAATTATAAATTTCAACTTTAATTTTATAGCCATCTCGGTGGAATTTATGTACGTTACAAATATCGATAACTCAATAGATTTTCTTCGCTGAAAGAATTTTCATTAAGGACGTCGTTTATGCCCGCAGGCCTAACTGCACTCCCGGAACCTTATGGAACGTATCGCCGCCGACAACGAACCTCATCACACATCACGACATGTCGCCATAAGATGTATGGGTGCACACAATGGCGTCTCAACCTCCCTCGTCATCCCCTAGTGTAGTGCATCGAATGGAGCACAATAAATTGGTGAAATATTGGCTGCCGGAAAATTCCTTCCACGGCAAAAACACATTAGCCTATCGATAGGCACGACACATTGCATTGACATAAATAGCGGTAACGTTTAAAGGGCGGATTCAAACGTTGAGAATGCAAAATTTACACGTAATCTATTCATTACCCAGCTTAAATGCCATTTAATAACCACGTATACTGTATTTTAATTCAGGTAGCCCATTAATCTTTGAAGGCGCTGACAGGAGCAAGTGTCTGAGAATACGTATATCGTACATTCTGAAATGGCATTCACTGTCGGAGTTATTTCCTTACCAAAAATGAGACTTAGTAAAGTTTATTAGACAGGTATTAATTAACTGCGCGTGTGTTCTCTTCTGTTTGACTGAACTATGCAAGATAATTTGCGTGAATTTCTTTTCAAAGTGACAAAAAAAGGCTACTTGGCATGGTAACGATGAAGAACAAATATTTGCCGCCACATATTATTTCTTATGTAGTGAATCTTTAATGTAGAATTTAACGTAGATTTCATGGATTGCGTTCCCGGCTTTCAAATTTCAGACTTACCTTGCAAAAATTCCTCGGTCAGGTTAAAACATGTTCAGAAATTTAGAAAATACGCCCTCGACCACCAATAAAGCGCGGTAACCTATTAGAAAACAAAGGAA
The DNA here is from genome assembly GCA_023313115.1 of Rhysida immarginata. Lineage (NCBI taxonomy): Eukaryota > Metazoa > Arthropoda > Chilopoda > Scolopendromorpha > Scolopendridae > Rhysida > Rhysida immarginata. Next base: position 5,023,530 of record JAHWFO010008480.1, read on the forward strand.
CAGAATATTCTAATAAATGGCAGAATATTCTAACAAATGTCAGCTAACTGATCAAAAATGCAGCAACAATGCAGATTCCTGTTTACAATGGCCAATTTTAAATATCCGTACGACTTAAATTATATTTTACAGAGATGCCTGAAAAATTTTTGATTTCTATGGTAAAGTGATCGACACTCTCATCGAAAGTAATTTACGAAGGGGTTCCAAAAGATAAGAAAATAAACAAGCCGAATTTCTATTATAAAGCTTTATTGCTTATTTTACAACATTTTAAGCACTGTCCCGTTCAAAGGAGTCCCCTCTACTGACAAGATGTCGTTTTTTTATTGTTGGAAAGTTTCCTAGAACGCGGTTTCCTCTGAAGTGCGCAGTTGTCTTATCGTAACGACGATAGAGTTTGGAAACGACGAAAATGTCTGCTGGAGCAAAGTCCGGAGAATAGGGGCATAACGGATGTCTAATGCTTTTGCAGATAACTGCGGAGAGGATAGGGAGCCCGACGTGAGCTCGCACTTTGTCCTTGTGCGGCAGCTAAGTTCCTAACAATTTAGGCCAAACGGCTTATGCATGTGCTTAAAGCTGATGAAGCTCCACGACTAAGAACGATGTACAAATGGTAGTTTGTTGTTAAAGCCTGCCGCTATGTACCCTCAATAGCCTGTAAGAATAGCACGATGTGGCGTCTATTTTGAATTTTTTAAAATGTTCGTCTATGTACTCTCATATTTCTATTTTACGAAAATGCAATACCATAAACGCAGGTGGTCAGGATTTTCATTATCTTTTAACGAGTAAAAGCCATCATTTAGAGGTTCAAAATCAGTTTGTACATGGATTTTCAAATGTGCTGTCACTATTTGGGCACTATTTCCCATGCGCAGCATCAGCAATTAAGTAAATGATAAGTCCCCTTATTCATTTAGTCATGTTTGATGTATTTAAATTAGATGTTTAGAAACCAAGGGTGTCTATTAATTCAGAACAAGCAAGATTTGTAAATAAAAAATAATTTCATATCATTTTCATAATACTTGAAAAAACAGTCTATTGCTAATAGAAATCGATAAATAGTAAAAAGCAAAAATAGCATAGGTGACTCTAGCGGTCACTTGAAGAATTTCATGCTCGAGTCAAATTTTAATTAATAAATTAAATAGGCAATGAAGAACCCTATTATGGAGGTAATTCAGAAATAAAGAACTAATCAATACGTTTCCATTAATTAATATCAAGTTAATTAAAATATGAAGCTTTTCTTGGCTGATATTGCCTTTGGTGAATCCATCTGCATATCCATCACAGCTCTTGTTTACGAGATAATTCGTAATTTCCATTTACCGAAATAATTAAAAGATTATTCACGTAAACAAGGTTCCAGTTGTTTTTAGAAGAAAATTGTTGCCTATTTAGTGTCGTTTCCTCCTAATTCGTGGATGAGTTTTGAATCTGTTTAATATCTTTTAAAACATGACTAATTTACTTACATGTTCAAGACAGTAAGTACATCTTTTTGACTGGAGACATATTCTTGTCATTTACCTTCTACTAGCTACAGTACTTCTCTTACGTAGTTTTTAATTGACTATTTGTTTCCATTTCCGGCATTCCGAATTGCTTTTGAGATTTCCTGATTGTGAAGCAGTCTGAGATGTTGTGTAATTCATGCGGTTTTAGTCCAAGCTTGACTTCCTGTGATTTATTCAAACTCACTCTCCCCTCCCAACAAATCTTAATGGCGAGTCCAGATATCCACTCAACTCTTAATGAGAATCCGCAAGTGTTTAAGCGCTCTTACAATCAGCGATCCCTCGCTTTACGTTGTCCCTAATTTACTTTCCTCAGATATTGGTAATTGATTTCCATTTGGTTGATCTGCCACCAAGAAACGTTGATCTTTTGGGTTTGTCCAATTAAATAGAATTTTCTTTAATTTTGTTAATGGTGTCTTCGCTGAATTTAAATGTTATCCATGAAGTTGATTTTTGAATATCGCATTTCTTGGATGATGACACCCTTTTGTGCTAAAGATTTTACTTCATGTCATATTTTCTCTGGTTGTTCCACAACAAAATAAATGGAAACTAAACAAATCTGATTAGTGTTCTATTTCATTTTCAACATATTCCTCTCTAAGCTCCAGCTTTTCGATTCCCTCTCGGAATTCAGTTTCTTTGGATCAGATTCACCATATCCAACCCACTGCTTTGATTGCCTTCTTTGATGGTGAAAAACGAATCTCTTGAAATTCGTTGGATTCCTGTTAAACACTTCCAAACCATCGGCTGAGGTTCGGGATCGAATGCTTTTTTTGTTCTTGATTGAACAAATGCGGCACCCATCTTGCAGAAAGTGTTTTTAAACCAAATCATTATGTAAACTACTCGTTCATGAGAGATACCTACGGCTTCCTCAATTTCACGCGCTCTTATTCGGCGATTTGCCAAAAATCATGTAAATTCCACAATTTCTTGTGTGGTAACCGTTCATGGAGGTCCTGAACGTGGTTCATCATTCGTGTGCGTGCGTCCAAATTCCGAAAACTCAAAAAATCACGGTAGAAAATGAAGGTGATGAATCACCAAGAACAGTCTATTCTGCATTTGATTTCCGTTGCATTTTCCCCTCCAAATGAAAAAAAAACCTGATAACTACTCGAATTTCGTTTTGATCTACAGTTGAAAGCACTCAAAATTGTTTCACCTGAGTGGTTGTTAAAAACAGATTAATTGACGAATCAATTTGAAAATGAGCTACCACCTAACGGCGATTTCTTTCGCCAATAGTCCATTTAATATCTTATAAAATTACCTCTGTGGCTTTTTGTTATTTAGACTAATTAGGCAACTTCAAATATTCTGAATATTCAAATGAATTAGTAATCATTTTTCAAAAAAAAAATCCTGTTTATCCTTTTGAGGACTTTCACTTACCATTTATGAAAATTTTCGGAATTTTAAAGAACTCACTCTTATCAGGATTTGCTTGGTATCTCATGGTGTTAGTTTGCAGAACTCCTTTCTAATGTTGATGACATCTCATCTACTTCATGTTCTTTGTAAGTCTCGTCAAGAATTTCATACATTTGATATTATGCACTTAAGTCTCCATGTTTGGCCGATTTTTTGATTAATTATTTTATTAATTACTATAATTCCTACTATTGAACGTTCATGTTTGACCTTTTCCTTATACTTTTAGGATTTCAGATATTTTTCTATTTTCACTGAAATTTGTCTTTCGATTTACCGCAAGTTGCTGATTTGTGGATGCTGAATTCCACTTAAATCAAACTTTACTTGAATCAAACTGAAGTAAATAAATATAATAACATCTAAATAATATTAGACGATTATTTTTACCGACTTCAAAAAAGGAGGTTCTCTGTTTAACCGCATATATATCCGTATGTATGTATGTTCGCGATTTTCTCAAAAAACACTGATCCGATTTGGATGGGGTTTTTGCTATTCGACTGAACATTTTTCTGGGAAGGTTTTTGACCCATGAAGTCGGTTCATTTTTGTTAAAAAAAGTTCTTGTTTAGTTTTTCCTTCTTATTTTTCGTTTAATAAAAATGATAAAATAATGAATCCTCTGCATTTCCTACAATTCAGATTCTTATTTCTATGGCGAATTTCATTTATGCCCAAATATGCTAGAGTCGTCTATTGATGGTGGATTTCTACAATTCAATATGCATTTTTATTTCGCAATTATTAGGTTGAATAATTGCTCTTTCCACATGAAATTCTCTTGTCAAAACATAAAATTCCAATACCAACATGAACCAATTTTTGATAGTAATTCTAAATTTACCTTTGTAGTTGATATATTAAACATTTTTCTGCATTTTTCATGCTATTTGCTCTTAGATATCAGATAGAGTTCTGCTTGCATAAAAATGAGTGACATTGCTCTAGCAATCCAAATTTCTATAGTAAATATATTATTTTTCAGCTAATTCCAAGATGCTTTTGTGTAATATCAGAAATCGAATGTCTTTTGTGGTAGATTTTGAAAGATCTTATAGAAATTCCTTTGTACCTCTGTAAGATAATACAATGGTTGATTTTAATCTAGTTCTTAAAATGATTTTCGAAGTTTGAAGGACATAAATTTTTGGCTTTTTTTTTAATTTTCGAATATTGTCAAGTGCCGACAATTAGTACAATAAAGTTTTGCTGCAATGCAATTACCCAATAATAATTTACGTTTTTAGTATTATTCTTATGCACCGATGTAGGCTAGAATTGTAAAGGTTGATGCTCATCAATAACTGTTTATTAATTTCTTCAGAATTAGAAATCCTTTTTTCTTTGTCGATTGCCTCTCTGATTAAGAATTTGAATAAGCCAATATTTATATTTTGGAGAGTTTGCATTCACACTAATAGCCTTTTGATAATTGCTTTGGTATTCAGGATACTTGAAAATCAAACCACTGGCAGTGCCTCTGATCGAGTGATAATTCCTCGGTTCGAGAATTTCCCTCCAAAACCAAGTGCGTAGCAATCCACAAACCTCATGAGCAGCTTTATTTTAAAGCGAGATTAGCAAGAATAATGAAAATACCGTTCATATAGAACGCTTCATCCCAACTGTTTGTCGCATTAGTTATTTTGAGAGCGGAGGCAGGCGTTTCATTGCGTTTACGTATTTTGCTTTTGAAAGCCCATTAAATCGATAGCATATTTTTGCCACCGTAAATGGTTTCCTAAACGATTACGAGAGGCAGCATTAATTCACAATTGAAGCTGAAACGCGAGGCAATAGTCTTTTGGGGCAATTGTCGGTTGGTAGCTGTAGCTGTTGCTGCCTGCTGCCATCCTCCTCCTCACTCACTCGCTCGCCCGTTCACTCACTCACTCGCCTGCCGTGTGTTTGGCCGTGGCGCGCACCGCTGATCTCAGTTGTTACGCTGGCATTGAAGTTAAAACGTGCGGAAGTAATGGCGTCCATTAAGGAGCCTGCAGAGCAAGGAAACAAAGTTGGAAAGCCGAAAGATTACTGGAGATGCCTTTTGTATGTGGGCGGCTCACAGACCATGTGGGTGGACACGAGAAATTAGAACCGAGAGGCTGCCTGCGTTCTGTTTTAGAGCATTTTCTGTTTCAGATATTGAAACAGTAAAACGCGGCCAGATTATCGCTAAAAAATTTTCAGTTATCTTTAATGTTTTTAAAAGCTCCCTTAAGTTCCGAGAGTTTAAGATTGCGGAAGTCTTTTTCCTTAAAGAATATACGTTCCCTGCTTAAAACGGTATAAGAAAATTTAACAATTTTAAAATTTAAAATCAGTTTATGTAATGCACTGTTGAGATTGAAATTCTTATAATCAGGGGATTTTTGATAGGAATAATTTTTGTTATTTACATAATAGAAACAGTCACTAAGATTGGTATCGTTCAACTAGTTAATGCAGAATTAATAAACCGTATCCCGATTTTTCACAAAAAAAAATTTTATCAATGCAAAAGGGGCATTTTATTAATGTCTACAGTAGAGAAATATTTTTGTACAGCCATGAAAATGTATTATTAAATAAGCGATTAATTTAATAAAAGAGAACCACTTAGGTACACATCAACATGTGCTCTCAAAATGTTCTCGGTCTTTATTTAATAATGATAACCTAACTGCTGTCAGTCATGCTTAAATAATCTTTTACAGGGTGTATCAAAATTACGTTTACAAACTTTGAGGGTGGATTCTCCAGACCAAAATAAAAAGCATAGTCCATATAAACATACAATATCGTGTAGACCTTCTTCTGCCCAGCCAAATGCAGCAACTCGACATGACATGGACTTTACCAGTCCTCTGAAGAGAAATCAGCCATGCAGTCTGGATAGCTGCCCTTAATTTCAGGGCAGGGGCAGGCTCTTGTGCACGAATACTGAATAGGATTCGTGTCTGGCGATCTAGGTGGCCAATTCATTCCTTGAAATTGTGACCACTCGCGAGTAATGTTGATTCAGTGACATAGCGCATTGTCCTATTGGAACATCTCATCGTTGTTAGGGTACATAAAGGCATGAAGGATGCAAATGGTCACCAAACATCTGGACATAAACATGCTCAATCAATGGTACATGGACATAACCATGTAAGCACGCACACCTTAATAGTCCCTTCCTGGCAACTTGGGGTCTGCGCCACATACAAAGCCTTCCGTCAGCTTGATTCGTGACTCTCGCCCCAGGCTGTGTTTCCAGTCATCTAAGGTCCAATGAATAAACACTGAGTGAGCATATTATTATGACCACCCTGTCGGTATCTCGTCGGGCCACCTTTTGCCTGCGGTGATTCTTCGTGGCATTGATTCCACGAGATGTTGGAAGGTGGTGGGAGGAATCTGACACCATGCCTGATGGATAGCACTGTCTAGTTGTGCTAGATTGGACGGTGGTGGATCCAGCCGTCTGATGGTTCGTTCGACTTCGTCCCACAAATGTTCAATTGGAGTGAGATCTGGGGATTGTGGGGACCACCGAAGTAAGGTAAAGTACCCCTCATGTTCCTGGAACCACTCCTGCACAATACGAGCTCTGTGGCATGGCGCATTGTCTTGCTGGAAGTAGCCATCTCCATTGGGGTATGCCATCAACATGGCAGGGTGGACTTGATCGGCGACGATACGGAGGTATGCTGTGCCATCCAGACGTTGTTCAACACGTATTAACGGACCCAACGCATGCCAGGAAAACATTTCCCAGACCATAACACTGCCCACATCGGCCTGAAGGATTGTAGACATGCATGCGGGGTCCATGCTTTCGTGCTGTTTCCGCCAGATTCTCACGCGGCCATCTGCATGATGTAACGGGAATCGTGACTCGTCAGACCACATGATTTGTTTCCACTGCTCGATAGTCCAGTCCTTGTGCTCCTGAGCGAATTGGAGTCGTTTCCGCTTGTTTGCTGCAGACAGCAAAGGTGTGCGGACAGGTCTTCGGCTTCCGTATCCCATGTGATGCAGTGTGCGGCGGACAGTGCATTCAGAGACCGTTTTGGAGGACCCCTGATTAAGGTCAGCAGTGATTTGATACACAGTTGCCCTTCTGTTATCCTTTATCAGTCGTGACAGTCTCCGTTCTGTCCGATCATCAACCATCCGCGGGTGGCTACAATGCGAACGTTCAGACCCTATCTTCCGGCTAACCGTCCAGTCTTTAAATACTTTAACGACGGCTGTTCTCGAGCACCCCACGAATGCTGCTGTTTCGCTGATACTCGCTCCATAGCTCCGAGCACCTACAATCATCCTGCGTTCGAAGGCTGTTAAATCGCGTCGTTTATCCAAAGTTGAAGAATGGAACACGTCCACTGTTGTCGACGACACTCAGCTTCCCTTTTTATATTGGTCCGGTCCGCTAGCAACATTGTGGCGACGTCCGTGCGCGCATTTGTATAAACATGTCAGGTGGTCATAATAATATGCTCACTCAGTGTATACATGAGCCCAGGCGAGGCGCAGCCTTCGATGGCGTGCTCTAAGTAAAGGCATTCTGGTCAGTCATCTGCTGCCATAACCCATAGAGCCAAATTTCGCTGCGCTGACCTCATACGCCCCTCATTGAAAGTGGTTGATAATTGACGTAGTGACGTGTATCTGTTACTGCTCAGAGTATTTAGCAGCCGTAGTCGGCCACTGCGGGAGGTAATGCCTTAAATAAGGTACTTTCTGTGACAACCCTACTTAAGGCATTAAATAAGGTACCCTAGACACTGTGGATCGAGGAATGTTGAATGCCCGTACCACTTCAGAAATGGAATGTCCCATGCGTCTAGCTCCAACTATCATTTCGCGCTCAATCTCTGATAATTCTCATCGTGCAGCCATAATCACGTTACATGACGTTTCAGACGACTGCTAATAGCGAATTGACAGCACTGAAACCGATTTGCCAATTTATATACCTATTACGCGACACCTGAAAATTTGCATTCGACGCTCCCATGACTTTTGGCACTTCAGTTTTATGTCCGAAAAATCCTTAGATTTTGAGATATTAATGAAAGTGTATGTTATATCTCATCTCAGAAGTTCATAACAAATGTTCAAAATGTTCAAAAATATCATATCTGCCTGCTCACGAAATGAACATCCTGTCACTGTTAAACAGAACACCTTTCAGTTAACTCACTACTACACAAGTGAAACGTTTAAGACAGACTAACCGCAAATATACACAAATATAAACAAGTCTCCATGGCAACACAGCGCCATCTGGTTGGTTACAAACTTCCGTAGCTCAAATCCTGTTGAACTTAAAATTTCATTGATACCTCAAAATCTAAGGATTTTCGGATATATGTTTATATGGACTGTTTCTTATTTTAGTGTGAGGGGCCCGCCCTCAAAGTTTGTAAAATTTCGATAAATCCTGTATAAATTTTCAAAATTAAGATTTCGAAATTTAAAAATTATATTTAACCAATAAGGAAACGTACGTAATTAACATAATTCCTTATTAGGACTGGTGGTTGTTAAAGGAGTGACTGCCTTGATCGGCTCTCATTTTAAAGGACAACTCTACGGTCATACACAACTTTATTTAAATCGAGAGCCTAACCTATTAATAACATCGTGGCACACTTAAAAAAATTTAATTCGAACTCTAAATGTGTGAAAAAACGAAAATAATGAGTGCGATTTGAAATCGGGAGGCATCCATCTTGGATGAGGCCGTGACGTAGTTGGAGTCAAACGTAGAAAAACAATATAAGGAAAACAATCAGTATATTTTCATTTGTTGAAAACAAAGAAGGCTGGATTGTTGGTCAGGTGACTTTTTCGCGCAGGGCCTTTTTTACTAAGGACAGGTGACTTTTCCACGTCTGGGCCTGTCTTTTTCGTTGGCCTCCTTTGACTCAAACTACGTCACTTCCGGGAAAAAATGGCCAGCGGAAGGGGAGTGCAAAAGCGCCATTTTTCACTTTTCAAAATAGTTTCTTATATTGAAATTATGGACCAAATTTAAAAATTTCAACGGGAATTTATTATATTTATATCAAAGAATGATATTCTGTAAAAAAATTGTAATCGATTTTTTGCGTAGAGTTGTCCTTTAAAGAAAAAATAAATGAAAAAAGATTCGCTCATTGGATGTTGTGGCATGCATTAGCTATTTCTTACAGATTCCCCCACGAGAGGGAAGCAGGAGTGTTTGCGTTTGTACAAGGCCTCTCTAATATAAGGTTGATAGAACACTTAACCTAACCTATATCAACTCTGAGTTTGTTTGTGTTTGTGTGTATATGCGTGCGGGTGTGCATTGCGATATGTGTGCGAGAGAGAGAGAGAGAGAGAGAGAGAGAGAGCGAGAAAAATAACCGAAATTTTTCAACAAATTCTTTAGGTTGACTTTTATAATATATGTGATTATGTATTTTAATGGTAATTTATATTATTTTTATTTTGTCTTCATTTCCTTCCTTTTTAAATTGTTAATAATCTACCCACGATGCGTTTTAGATGCTTTATTGCGATGCGTTTTAGATAGATTGATTTTTTTAATATTTGTTCCAGCCAGGTTATTGGCTTTTATTACATGATTATAACTTAAGCTAAATTTCAGAATTAAGTTGAGAATATATTTCGAGATATAGACACTTTATCCTTTCCCGTTATCTAGGTGATAAATTACACAGAGGGCACGATTATTTTAATGGCTATATATCACTATAATTATAATTTATTTTACATCCTAAGTATTGTATTCTCTTTAAGTATTTGAAGAAAGCAATTAATCAATTTTAATTCGACTATGTTATCCTGCTGCTCAGATATATAAAAAATGTTAAAACATCGTCCGTCACTGCTACAGATATTATTTTTCCAGGGTAAAAAAAAAAACCATGAATGACGTCACAGTGAGAAATTGAGTTTGCCGAACGTGATTTTTCCAACGCAGATTGGCCTAAACGTGAAGTGATAAACATTTTCCTGTTTGAAGCGATACAAAGCAGGGGCATCATTTACATTTTAATCATTTTAAAAGACTTTCGGCGAGTTGGGGAGGGGAGAGGAAAAACTCCCAAGCTTTCAGCGCCATTATTAACTTTCCTTTTATTTTCATAAATAATTCATCCCATTGACTTTTCTCTTTTTTATTTTATAATAGTTCGATGCGTCTCTTCTCTCTCTATTCTTTGGGGGTTCTTTAAAGAAGCCCCACTGGCCAATGACGTGCACAGGTATGTTGCGTGCACTGCTTGTGGAATGCAATATCTGTCAGGATAATCCCATTATTTTCCACCGGCTGCCGTTCCCGCCTGATCTGCAGGCACACAGATCCTTCGACTCCGAACGCGATGGATGGCTGTCAGAACAGTGCTAAACGGCGCATGCGTCGAAGGAAGGGGCCAAAAGGGGATAGGGGAAGACGAGGGGGGAGAAAAGGGGGTTGGTTAAAGTTGCACTGGCAAATGCCTTAGTAAAACCCCCACCTTTCCAATAACACCTCTCATGTCTTTGTTCTCCATCATCTCAAAACCCTTTTATCTCTTCTCTCTGCTTTCTCTCTCTCCCCGCGCTGTTTTTAATGTCCATCTGAAGGGCAAAGCTCTTCCGAGGAGCAGAAGAAGTTGACCATCCAATTTATGGTCTTACCAAGAGGCTCGTTCACTTTTCAAAGCGGCGCTCACATCCTCAGAATTCCATCAGAACTATTTCCGAAGTCCGATCTATCTATCAGAGGATTTCTGCTTCTTGTCCGCTTATAAAGCCAGAGAGCGTAATGGCCAGGAACTGGGAGAGGTGGAGGAGAAGAAGCAAAATGGAAGGAATAGAAAAAGAGAAGAAGAGGAGGAGGAGGAGAGGAAAAAATAAAAACCTTTCTTTACCCCTCCCAATGCCACTCGGCTTTTATGAAGAGCTTAAGGATTAGGAACTTTGAGCAAAGACCAGGAAAATCTATAGAGAGGCCATAAAAATTAATTTTTAAATAACGTCGACTAATTTTTTCCCAAGCCACTATTATCTACTTTTTGCCTCCCCTCACAACCAATTAAAACCAAACGACTAGAAATTTTAAAAATGGATATGAAAAATAGAGATATATAAATTGGAGGATGTTTGCTTGTGTGTAGGGGTGTTAAAATGCAATGGAAATCGAATTAACTGCGATGACACTTTAAAAAAAACTGAAAGAAAGAGGGAGAACGCCAAGATACCGTGAGCGAGTTTTAAAAAAGGATTCTTAAAAAAAAGATATTTTATGAAGATAAAGCGAGCCATGCCAAAATGAAAAAAAAATTATTATTTTTTAAAATTTTTTTAATATTTTTCTCTCACTTTTAATCCTAATGGACATTTGAACGGCTCGTTGGCTTCTCCGGTTGTATAGGATGGATGCCGGGAAGCTTCCACTTCACTCTTTTCAAAAGGGTTGGCAAGGGGGGAGGTAACTTACTTTTTTCCCTTTAACTTTTCTTATTTATAAGATACATGTTAGAGAGAGAGAGAGAGAGAGAGAGAGAGAGAGAGAGAGAGAGAGAGA
>JAHWFO010008480.1:5035044-5054030 GCA_023313115.1 Rhysida immarginata
AGAGAGAGAGAGAGAGAGAGAGAGAGAGAGAGAGAGAGAGAGAGAGAGAGAGAGGAAGATGGAGAAAAAACTCTTTCAATCCTATTTGAAATTTTTTCCTTGGAAATTACGACTTAAGTTAAACAGGAAAGAAAATTTTAAAGAGAAGGAGGAAAAAAAAAACATAGGAAAAGGAAAGGAGGGAAGAGAAGAGGGAGTAAAAATGAAAATGAATGAAAAGAGAAGGAGAGAGAGGGAGGGGAATGGGTTTTGGCTTAGGATTTTGGTGTTAGGTCTTCGGTGAAAATCACAGGACTATAATTCCGCTCGAGAAACTTAGAGAAATAACAGAGAAAACAACCATCTTTCCTGATTTTTTCTACCCTCTCTCTGTGTTTCATTTTTATGAGGCAAGATGCCAGGCGACCAAAGGAGAAGGAAGAGGACAGGGGATCAAGTTTGGAGGATCCACGAATGAACGGTAGCCTCTCAACGGCGATTTTTCAGCCAATTTTTTTGTTTGTCCATCCCTCTATTTTATCTCTCTCTCTTTAAGGGCACATGCGCAAAGAACTAGTCTCAAAAGACGCAAAGGAGAAAGGCATTTCCCGGGTTAATGATAAACAAATATTTAATTTCACATTAATGTATAATTTGAAATCCAACTCCTTAATTGAATCATATAGATCAAATTACTTTAAAAGACCTCCACTGCTAGTGAAATCAGTATATCATAGATCAGGTATTTGCAATAATATCTGACTCTTTGATCAAACAACCATTTGAGATCATAGTTTACATAGAATTACGTTCACTTTAAGCCGTCGTAACATTTGTACAACATTGAATTGAAATGTGGAAATTTTGAAAGAGACAACCTGAACACAAAGATTCATAGCAGTGCAATCTCGAAATAACAGCTACGTGTCTATAAAATTAAACAGGTCCTTGTCATCCAATATACAGAATCAGTATATTACGAGAATTTTCACCGTTTTAATGTCTGTGTCTCTTTAAGCAGAACCTCCACACATTGCAATAACTCGAGTTGCACCACTCTCTTTAAATTAAGTCGTCTATCGATATATTTAATAAAGCTGGTGTCGTCTTCTGCTGTTTTGGTGTAACTGATATTAACAGCCTCCATAAGAGGTGTTGACCTCTCAGATTATTTCATAAAGCATTACCAGCAATTGTGCTAGACAGGGTGGCCCAAAGTTCACGACTCACATTTAGTAAGCTGATTAATTTGAACAATGTAAGCTGCTTTTGACAGCTCTGTACAATGCGTTCTGTTTGGTGTGGTAGATATGCGCTCCAGCCATGTCGACGAAAGCTTACAGGCAAAGGGAAATACTTTCACAAAATACTTTTGGCATATGTTCATCGGAATAGCGCTGAAGCTCTGCAGATTGTTATGCTTGAATTGATTAATATCTGCGACAGCGTGCTGGTAAATTTGATTCTTCAGATGACCCTCTACAGAAAAAAGTCAAAGGATAAACAACCGTCATCGATAAAGCATGTCTTGGCGAAGCTAAGATACTTTCAGTCCTGTTAAGCAACGGAATTAATTTGTACTATCGTCTTCCTTCTTTGTGGCAGTTGTCCAAACTTTGCTGACATTCGTCGACACAACTCTGATGCTGATTAGTGAAAATAATCTTACATTGTATTGTTCTAAGGACAAACGCTCTTATCGTTTTAACGAATACTGTACTATCTTTCTATGTTAATACGCTATTAATTGCAGCTTACTTTGTTCAAGTAGGTTAATTTTCTTAAAAGCCAGAGTCTCACAAGCTTATATCAGAGTACTGGGAAAAATATACATATTGATTCAGAAGGTTGGGGAAACACTGAAGGAGTATGTGGAGAAGGCAATTCTAAGCAGAATGTCTGATAACCATATAATGTTCAATCTTTGTATGTTGGGGCTTCGTTAAAAAGATGTAGCGTCTTAAAGTTTTGTGGCGTCACTTTAGAAGACGTGCCACATCCTTTGGTCGTGCAGTGCGAAATGTTCTAAATCATACAAATCCTGGACGCTGGATTGGCAGAAGTGTTCCAATTGAATGGCTGTTCCGTTCCCCTGACTTGACATCTCCAGATGTTTTCTGCTATGGCCTATCAAATCAATCGTTTACGAGACACCGATTTCAACGATTGAAAAAGTGGTTCAAATTGAAAAATGCCCAGAATATACTCATTTTTTCAATATAGTGTGCTTCGGGTCCCATCTCGACATAAACTGACAGAAGCTCACTATGCCTTTCAGATGCGCCCGAGGACCTCTTTGCAATGGAATGAGATCGTTACTTGCGATCAACGATTGTGCAGCCATAACATTTTGAAATCGGATGAAGATTTTTGATACATCCTGTACTTGCAGCATCTGAAATTGTCCGTAGAACACCAGGAATTTGAGAGAGTGCGCCAGAGTTTTGTTCCGTGTTGATGTAACCTTTGCTTAATAAATGTTGCTAAGCCTAATACTATTTCATTGGCACGTTGCCAGACTCGCAATTTAGCGCCCGTCTAAAATTTCGGCAATTTACGAATATGCATTAACACCCACCGTAAGTAACGTCCCAAAACTTTAAGATACTATATATATTTTTAACAAAGCTCCAAATCAAAACATGGACTTAAGACATTTTTCCTAGAATTGCCTTCTGTACATGCTCCTTCAATTTTCCCCGAACCCTCTATGCTGTGTTCGCCCTCAAGAGTGACCTCGAAATGGGCTCCGTGGTTTCCACCTTAAGTTAATTGTTGGACGGCGCTGCCGTGCAAGTTAATGTTTTTATTTCATAAAGCGAAACAAAGATCTACATTCGTAAAGTGAAATTTAAAATTTTTAAATTTACTTCACGATTATTCAAGAAGGTGATTTGTAGCTTCTTATTTTTATAAAAACCGTCATTCAATAAATTTCTGTACTCAAAATTCCTTTTTAGACTTCTTCCTCGACTACATATCTCCCTTAACCTCTTTAACTTTCATCATTACTCAACTTTACTCGTAATTGCTTTTTCTCCAATTAGGAACTTTTTTATTAAACTGCATCGGATGAGTTTCCTCTTTTGAAGACTAAGCGCTATTTAGCCATTCAGTTCAATGAAAGAATCAAAAGTGGTCGAGTCAAAAGCCTCGTCTCGTCCATTTCTATAATAGACTATCCACAGAATACCTGGAACCAAAATAAATGGAGAGGTAGGGAGATAGAACAATGGAGATAAAGAGAGAGAGAAGGTGGGATACACAAAGCATTCAAATAAAAATTCTATTTTCAAGGGGAAACTCACATGATAGACAGACTGAAGATGAGAAACTTGATTTAAAGTTCAAAAAAAAAATTCTTTCGATAAGAATCGCCTCCTCGTGTGCGAAGTACGACATAATTAATTTTTCACCAGATGTCCTTCTTTGGCATCTCTTAGAGTTTTTCGCTTTGTTTTAGTAAACAATCTACGACGTGCATTGCTTGAATTCCAGAAGGAAACCTCATTCGAAGATTTCACAAGGGATTTATTTGAAATGTCTGAACAGAAGCGAATCAAAATAGACAATCTCCAGACCTGTCAGCTTCCTTTTGCGTCTACAAACTCAACCGATTTAACGACCAAATCCACTTGCGTCAAGACACGAGTTATTGGACTAAATTTTTTCGACATCCCGCAAATTGTTTCTATTTTGCAATTGCACAGTTGAAATCTTCGCATGTCTTTTCATATTTCGTCATCTCCATTGCTCCCACAAGCAAGAACAACAACGGCTTGAACTTCTGCTACATACGTTCCAAATATCGCTGTACGTCTTCTTGCTCTTTTCTTTCTCTCCCCCATCCCTCCCCTCCCCTCTCGTTAACTAATTTTTCTCTTTTCTTAAAACCTTCACAATGTAGGTCCTCGTCTACTAAACCCTCTTTATACCTTTTATATTCCATTTCCCCCCTCCCTATTACTCTTATTGCGTGATCCCTCCAACATTAAACAGATGGTCGCGACATGCCGATGACAACAGTTCCTTCTGTCAACAAAGCTGCCAAGTTGACGAAATGCCAGGCCCGAGTTCGCAATTTTTTTTCCCTTGGTGCACATAGAGAGGAGAAGAAAAAAAGAGATTCCATCTAGCATTCTTGTTCTTTCTCCCTTAGCAGTCCTTCCATTTATTATTTGTCGTTCTCTCTAGCGATTTTCTATCGCACAATGTGCTAAAAGAGGAAATGGACTACGCCACTACCACACATACGCACACGAAAAAAAAACCAAACAAACAAACTATACACGCGCTAAAAAAAGAAGTCGCCGTTTCGGGCGGAGTTTTTCCACAACCCTTGACACAACACCGATGTATTCGTGAATAATTCGCTCCGACTATCTGTCTATCGGTTGGGAGGTTGCGGGTTTGCAATGCGGCTGCCAGCGACCGACCTCGTTTTATTCATTGTTCTGGTGACGAGTGCCAAAGACTTGCCACGACAGAAGGAGGAGGAGAAGGAGGAGGAGAAAAGACGACGAATTCCAGGAGTTAGTTGAAATTATGAGGAGTTACATTTAAGAGGAAATTGAAAAATGGTTCCCTCGAACATAAATAAAAATTCAAACAAGATAAATAATCGAAATAAAAAAGAAAACCCAATGCATTTTTTTAGGGGATTTGCTTTAGGCTGAAGTTGAACTTTTTTTTTTTTGTAAAATGTTATTAGGTAAAAGATTTTCTTATTTAAAAGTGTCCTTTCTCTGGTTGAGAAGCTAGATTCATTTTAATTCACAAAACCAAGTAATTCATTAAATGATTTCAGTAAGTAAAATATCAATTTTAATGTGTGAATTATTAAAGCTTAATTATTACGCTGAACTGAACTGTAACTTTGCATCATGCACGAAAGTCCAGGTAACAATTTTGGAGCACTAACATACCTTTAAAGGTGGCTTTTCATGAATATATCGTTTCTGTTCCTTTAACGTTAATTAAAAAAATATTAACCAACGTTGATAAATTCAAAACTTAATTGTTAATATGCGTTTATTAAAACTATTAGTATTAATAATATTAATGAAAATTTAGCTTCATCAATAATTAAATATGAGGAGGCAAATATTGATTGCCATGACACAGCTGAAGTATGCTCCGATTTGAACTGTAAATTTCGATTATGCCTGTTAGTTAGCAAGTGAAAATAAATTTTAAAAAATATCTATCCCATTTTTGAAGTTCATTAAAGTATACTCATTCTACATAAAAGTTTAAGAGAACTGTGTGCATCTGTCTGTCTTAGTTAGCATAACTGGAGAAGAGGTTAAGATCTTTAAATCTAGCTCGGCACAAACGAGCATGGGTTTATAAGCTCTTGCAATCCAAAATTTCAGCGAATTAGTAGCGTTAAAAGGTCAATGGCAAGTTGCGTTAATTAGCCTGCAGCTGAATGGTTATTATGCAGCGTGGAGCAATGTCTGACGACATAGGTTGGCCAATTCTTAAGACTGAGAAACAGTAACAACTCCTAAACGGGTGTTATTATAAAGCTTTAGAGAGCTGCAATTAGCAAAGAAAAACATTAACAGAATTTTCTAAAATTGAAATTTAAATTAGAAATGACGAAATGGGAGATTAGGTCGGATTATATGATAACAACCACATTAAAAAAGAAAACTGATAAAAAGATCCGTACTAACAACTGACTTGTAAATCCGTTGGCATATTAAATATTATGATTGAGTCCAGAAAGAAAAATGCCTAGACGTAAGAAGTCTAATAACGATCGAGCCGCCAGAGGGCAAACGCAATAGAAATTGTAAGAAGATTACGTGAAAATGAATCACAATACCAAAATTAAAGCGAAAAATCTCAAAAAATCTCAACCAAATCGTTAATTGGTCATCAAGAACTAATTCCTGCCCGAATTTACTTGGTATACGAGGTAGACATTTTATACCAAAATCGGGCCATCATCTGATCTCCGAGGCAAGTACAGCAGAAACTCATAGCTTTTTTTATACATTGAATAAAAACATCAAATATTTCAATTGATAGTTTGTTTTTAGTTAGAGCTTCCTAGATTCTTTTTTGAAAATATTTTTACATATTTACTCGAATTTTTATTAAAAAAAAAGAGTTGCCACGTCATTCCATCGCTTTCCCTTTCCCTTTTCAAGCCAACGAGATTGTTGGGTCGTCTGGATATCAAAACATCCTCAAGAATGAAAAGCAACCAGATTTTTATCATTAAGAGCTGATGACCCCTACAGTCACGGTTAAACCTAAAAACTCCATGCTTTTCACATGGTTAGCTATACGCTTTACTATATATCTGTGGCTATACGTCTCTTCCTCCAGACATTTTCTAGACGGAAATCGAAATTCATATTAATAAAAAATGTTGATCATCAAATGTTCACTGATATTCTGGAAAATTTAAAAAAGTCTGTGCAACGCTTGGCAACTCAGCTAAGTATAACCATAATAACTCACAAATTCCATAATTACATCCCAGCTAAAATCATAAAGCCTGAAATAGAAGCCTATCATGCGTCTTCGGGAGCCGTAAATGTAAATATCGGAATTTTTATATTAAATTTACCAATTTTCCAACGCTAACAAAAAAACCCCCCAGATATTTTCCTATTACAGTGATTTCAAGCGGAAGATATCAGTGGTTTTACATAAAATTCCAAATAACTGTTTAAATCATCAGTTTGCTTCATTTCAATAAGCACTGTAGATTCTTGCTATATTTTTAAATTAAAGAGATATAGAATTGAAACGATTAAAAATAACAATTTAAGACCTTCCTAAGTAATGCTTTGGTTAATATCAATGTTTCTTTCTCTCTCTCTCTCTCTCTCTTACTTAAAAAAAATAGAAACCATTTCGTCAAATGCCTTAACATGGACTGCATTCATTAACCCGCTTCCACCTCATCTCTCAATCATTTTTTTTTGTATTTCCTTTCATCCATTCAACATTAATTAATGCAAAGGTTGGACGACATCGACGGCGGCTCCCTCGTTTGAAAACAAGCACTTACGAGGGTCCATTAAGTCCGCTGCCGACGCTTCTGGTTGCCCCGTACAGTTAATGCGAGAATGAAGAAGAGGGAAGGGAAGGAGGGAAAAAAATTTAGATACGTCATGAAAAATTTTCCATTGATTTTGTGGCAACTCTTCTTTTCTCCTCGGATGTATCGAATTGGGGGAGGAGAGGACGTTAAGCTCGTTACTTCGTTAACCTAATGGAAGCCTCTGTTTCTTAATTAACGGTCGGAGGGACACTCTTTTTGATTCAAGTTCCTTGTGCGGCCGAATTGAAGACCGACAAAGGCAAGAAACATCAAGAGCCTACCTGACAGAAGGAAGAGAAGAAAGAAGAAGTAGAAGAAAAGAGTCAATGGAAGCCAACGCAAGAGAAGAATGCAACCTTGATTAGCCTGCCAAACTAAGTCCTTCTCCCTCCGTGGCGCTCCTCCCACGCCTATGACTTTGCCTTCCAAGCAAGCTTTCTTCCTTCGGCATATAACTACGGTCGTATTTCCTATCATTACTTCCTAGGCGGCATCTTAATTAATTTTTAACTAATCTCGTTTTATGAATCGCATAATAGGAATCGGCAACGAGTTTCCTGACACAAAATGGATCGTAAGAGCGTGACAAACTCCAAACCAAACTGGAGAGCGATTTCTTTACAAAAGCGATTTGCATTAAGGCTAAATTAATTTGCATCCATAAATTTTGTAATTTTTTCGTCATCATAAAATAATGATAAAAGCATTAAGGAGGAGGAGAAGGGGAGAGAAAAAAGAGGATACAAACTCTAGAAGGAACTTTGTTTTTAACAGCAGATTGCGATCTTCATTGAAGCCAATGGCACTTTGTTTACCCTTGAGAGCAATGGAGCTTGGCCAATCTCCCGCTGATCTTGTTATCGCGATAGGTTGGGGATTGTGGAGCGGTCAATGAGAGCCTTGGATCAACCGGAGATTCCCTCTCGTCAATTGACTTAATGCAGATATAATGAAAACAGATAGGCTCCTGTGAAAACTGCGACAACTAGCTACACTTAACCGAGTGCCTCTCTGCAACTTACAAAGTGGTCACCCAGAAATGGAGTGAGCATCATTGCTTTTTCCTGGATGGTGGACAACTAAATCCATTTCATTGACTTTTTCTTTTCTTTCCTACCCGTTTCCGTTTGCAGTCTCTTCTGGTTCGTTTAGCGATCTTCTGTTCGCCACCACCACCACTTCATTCTGCTGCCTGACTTTCGTTACAAATTGTAATTGAGGATAAAAAAAGAGGAGAAAGATTTAAAAATAAATTTCTTCTTTTTTCTTTCTTTCCTTGCTTCAGTATCTATTGTAGTTTAAACATTTTTTTTTCATTTCTAATCTTCTCCTGCTCCCAGTCTCTCTTTTCTTAAGATGTGAACTAGCTGCTGTTAATTTTTTTTTGCTCCACGCTCCTCTAGTCGCAGGCAAAACACCCCATACGACGAAGTGCGAGGAAAAGTTATCGCTAACTTCCTGCTAGATAAGAAATGTCCTGTAATTAGTATCATCAATCGTTGAATGGTGGACGCCCCTCGCGCACTTTCACTGAAAATCAATTCCGTACAGAATGCCACAAGCTCTTATCCCTTAGGGGGACTTGCCTAATTCAGCGCCCTTTGTTTCACCCCCATACCCCTAATCACTGCTGCTTCCCCTTCTGATGCTTCTCACCAGTGGGAAAGGCAAAGGGCCACCGAGCATTTTTTGCAGCACCAGTTGTCTAAATGGTGTTGCCAAGATACAAACAGTGAAGAGGTAGAGTGACGCGATCATCTATTCCCTTTTCTCGATGTAAATAGCGGAAGGAAACTCTCTCTCTCTCTCTCTCTCTCCCTCCATTGTCACAACTGAAATGGTAACACTCTCGTGGAATGCACCTTGCAAACACAATGGAAGCCAGAGAGCTAATGCAGCAGAACGGTTCGCTCAATAAAACTGATCCTGATGGGTGTCGGACACTTAACTTCTTTTTCTTCTTCTGCCATTCTTTCCTCACTCCTCCCCTCTTTTTTTCCTTCCCTCACTTTACTTCTTTGACATCAATTCGGCCAACTGGAAAGAGGAGTGTCAGCTGTGTTCCTTTTCCCTCCAGCGGTCTTAATGCAGCCGCAATCCCTGGTCAAGATCTAAGCTGGTCGTCCCCCGATCTCTCTCTCTCTCTCTCTCTCTCTCTCTCTCTCTCTTTCATGTGGATGGGTCTAACCGGCTCGTAATAGTCTCGCTCTGGGTTGTCCGGCGCCTTAATTGGCAACCACAGCACAGGATAACCGAGATGAATTTTGGGGCTTTAAATAAATAAATAGAGCGCCGCAACGGCCATTATAGGTCCATTGTATCTCCCACGGAGCGCTGGCTCAACATTTGCCCGATTAGAATTGAATGGTCTTCCCACGCAATATAAAGGAAAACCTGAAGGGAAGCAGGGAAACGTGCTCTTAAAGGACGAAGTACATTAGAGTGGAATTATTAAATATTAAAATAAAGAAACATATGTGAATGGATAAATAAAATATTTGAGTTTTTTAAGTGTTTGAATCAATAAACCGAATAAAAGCAATACGCACATTAATTATGCACGGTACACCGTTTTGGAAATTTCTAGAGAAATGTTTCAGAGAAAATTTGCACTGCCTCAGGTCACAAGGTGGCGCTATCATCGGTGAAGCCAATACAAACTTCATTAATTTGAATGGAACTCTCATTAGCTATTCTGTATGTTATTATTTGAGACACTTCCACAAACTGAATCAACGTACCAAGAATATTATTGACACAAAAATTGATAGAGAAGAAGAATGATTAGTCTTTCAGAACAATTGGATGGTTTATTGGACAGAAAGTGTTATACAAAGTGAGCAAGTTAGTAAGGCCTCTTATCTACGTAGATACAAGCTGTTATCTAACATGGCATGGATTCATAGAGTTGCTGGATGGTGTTCTGTGGGATATCTTGCCAATGACTTTAATTGATATTCTGGGTTAGTCGCACCATCGCACTCAAACGTTCTTAATAGGAGATATACTGTATTTGGCTGGCCAAGACACACTGTAATCCACCAAGCACGGAAAATATCTACCTTTTTTCCATTAGAACTGTTTTTCCTATTCAGCACTAAGTTCGCGATCAAAAGGCGCTATTACCATTGTGCATTCTGAAATTTGATTTAACTAAATCAGTCAAACACCTCAAAATTTATACCTAGTTCCAGTTCTTGAAGAAATCTTATCCGTCGTTCCAAGTGCTCTTGTTAAGTCCATCTGCTTGCTTGTATGCTTGCTATTACTACTCGGCGACCTCAGCAAAACCGAAAGTAAAGAGATGGATACATGGGAAGACTCGGGTGCCGCGACAAATGAATTGTAGAATGCCCTAAACGTAACCCTTGTGCTGCGAGATGCTACGGAAGACTACAGTGATCCGGATTCGAAACGAAATGGCACCCCAGATCCTAAATAACTATCATCTGCTGCCTGTCTATACGGCGTATGGAAGTCAGAGCGGGGTCCTGTTTAGATACATATTTGAGAAATTTTGATCATTTGCATATCCGGTCGGAAGGTATTTGAATGTGAAGTTTGTTACGATATCGCTTCATTTTTTTGGGAGGTGCCTCGATTTCAGTGCACTCTTGCCTGGACGAGCGCCATCTATCAGAGAAGCGCAAGCATCAACATCTATCCTCTTTATTCTAAATCATTCTTTCTAAAGCATATACTCGTCTAATGCGCAATTTCAAAAATACCGTGCCAGACAAGATGGACAGCATTTAATTACAAACCTTCATAAATTCTGATAACTTTTGTCTTTACAAAAACGCTTTTTAAATAAAATTATTGACTTGTTTTGGATATAAGAATATGTAATAAAAGAGGGGATTTTTAATCGAAAAAATGAAGTTGGTATTGGTTTCATGATAATACCGCCACCTATGAGAAACCAATAGCGCCATCTTGTGCCCGACGATCCCTGATATAGTAAAAAATTCCGTCTGAGACATTTATTTTTGTTGGATTCAAATTACTCCGATATTTGCATCTATTGATTAAAAAGGGACACCCTGTATATTAAGGTGAAACGAACAGGTGAAAGGGAAAGAGAGCGATTTTTATAAATTTGCAAATTTTAAGATCTATATAAAATGGAATTTGCCCGAACTCTATATCTTCTAACTTTTTGATGCTCACGATCTCCGCCAGCAAGCACACGATCGGAAAATTGCAGCTCATACATCATCCAAAAGTATGTTATTAATAGAGATTGTTCAGAGAAACAGATCGAGCTCATAAACATAGAACATAAGCATTAATCTCCCTTGATGAATGACGCGAGTATGGAATATCTAATGAAATTTGGAAAATGTATAACACGAGATAATCTACTTTTACAGTGACTGCTCATATAGGTAAACAATTCCTAAAGGAAACGAAGAGCCATCGTGAATTTTAAGCGAGACTATGTCCCACTAATAAAATATTCATCTTCTCAAAGTAATTTTGATCCTCTTGTAAGTTCCTTTCATCCTTTATGATTTTTCAATTAATTAAATAATTCTTGAATAAAAAATGCACTAAGCCAAGATGAATTTGTTAACAGGTAACATTTTAATATGAAGACAGGTTTCTGAGACGCCCTTTGATAAGTTTATTAAAATTCCTTCAACGGCCTCTTTGCCTGCTGTGGGGGCTCGTTCACATTTTACTCAAAATTCGACGACAGAAAGGAAACAGGGGCGCTTTGAAAAATTTCATCAAAAGTTCTTTAGAGGCATAAGCAGGGGTTATTGGGTGATACCTGCTCTTTCTGGAGGTGGGACGTCAATTTCATTGCCCATGCAATAATTACAGAAGATTACACCCTCAGCGTCTATTGATTTTTCATCACAAGTGTGCTCGAATTAAGCCTCGACTCCCATCGTTCATGGCGGGAGCAGAGAAGAAAAGAAGCTTCCGCTCTAGCACACTGCTACGCAATCTCATCTTCTGTCGAGATTAAGAGGCATCGGTGTAGCGAAGCTGGATATTTTCCTCCGACACTACTTGTCTCTCTTTTTTTTTTGTTCTTTCTACGAGCTTAGGTTCTACTGGGAGGAAGATACAGAAGTAGGTGGTAGGCGCTGCTTCACCGTCGAGGTGCAGCCAGCTCCTCGGGGTTCGGCTCCCCGTTGCACATTCTGTCGGTCGAGCGAGAGCAAAAATTTAAGAGAAGCTGTTTTCACAGCCAAGCGAATATGCGGAAAGAAGAGAAGTAATCGATAAGGACCTTCGAAGAAAACTCCTGACGACTTTTTACGTCGCCTACTATTTGCTCACTCGTCACCGCTCGAAACCTTCAACATCTGATGCAGACACGACAAAAACAAGATTCGCTTCCCTTCAATGGAACACTCTCCAAAAATCCTTTTGCTGATATAAATATTATTTTAGAGGAGAACTACAAAGACATGGTAACTTGTTGGCTTGGCTGTTCCGTTTGAAACGCTGACTTGAATTTCTTACCGATTGTGATGGAAGATTTTTACATACGATACAAAATTTTTTTTTTCCATTTTTTAATGCACATAGAGGATTTAATGTTACCTATTTGGAAGTATGGCTCTTTTAAACGCTAAATATCGATCTGTTAAAATGCTATGTAACACTTAAGCAGCTTGAAAAGCTCTAAGTAAAAATGAATTTTAAGGAAGACGTTTATTTAAGTTGTGAAAAAAAATTAAAATATGGTTTCAACTTTAGTTAAGTAACAAAATTTAGTTTATGAAATTCTAAACAGATAATAGTGAAGATTTATAATTTTTGGATTTACTAGGTCGTTTTGTATTCTAATTGTACACAAATCAAATAATTTAAAATAATTTATTTTCTAATTTTGAAATAAATCAAAACGAAATTGGCAGAGTTTGTAAAATGTAAGTAATAAAATCTGAAATAATAAAGGCGTCGATACGGCACTTCAAAATTCAGGGCGATTCTAAAGTCCTGCAACCTATGTTTTTGTTATATTTAAAATAAAGTTGCCATTTTATATTCGGCTTGTAGAAACTTCATATTACTCATTGGCGTTTCACTAAGGGCACAGTCATGTGACACAATTCAACAGGGATCTTAATGTACAAGAAAAGGTGTTGTTTGTGTATTTATTTTTTCGTAAACACTTTGCAGCATGTTGTACCGAGTAATTACAACGATACACAGTTTTGTTCAGATATTAAAGGAAACCGCTCATTTCACGTGGAATATGGCCACGTCGACAACCCGATGTAACAGTACTAGTTCTTTTTCCTCTGGTCTTATCTCAAAGATTGTTTTCGTGTACCGTCCAAAGACCAAGAACAGATCAAAGAACAACATTCACAGCATCATTGAATCCATTCCCACCGATATTCTTCTTTCGAGTAGAGTTGTGTAAAGAACGGTTTCTCAGTTTCATTATTAATGTAGATCGCGATGTAATACACACAATAAAATATATACAGCTCCAAATTTTCATTGATATCTTTCTATGTTCAAAAGATGTAACAGGAAATATAGGTTGCAGGCTTTGGAGTCACTCTGTAGTTTGAATGTTCTACTTGCTTTAATCGAGTATTTCTCACCTTTAGTTTACGTTCTGTATCCAAAATTTATTTATTTACATTTTAATGCTAGGTTTTTATACCGTGTACGGCATACAAGCTTAATTTAAATTCTTGAAATCCCAAACCACCTAATAAAGTAGACCTCCTCTGTAATTTTACCAAATAAAATTGGAAGTAACCTTAAAGTCAATAAAGTCACAATCTTTGAGGCCATGCACACATACGCACACAAAAAAAATTGTTCAATAAATTCTCTAAGCCTATTTTTCCTAACCTATTATTTAAATTCAAGAACATTTCTTTGAAAATAGTTTTTATTTGTTTCACGTCAATTGTTTTTATCCCCATAATGGGCAGTCCTTCCATGAAGCCAAGTAAAAGCTTACGATTGGAGAAATTCAATGAAGAAGTCAAACATCGACGAAATGGTTGCATACAAGATAAAACCATTACACTTCGAATGGAGAAAGGGAAGGAAGATGACATAATCCTTTTTTTTCCTCTTTCTTTCATCTTTTTTTTCACTATTTCATCTTTTTTATCTTTTTAAACCCCATTAGGAATTCCAGTGGTCAGTTCTGATGCATCGACCAGTTCGAAGGTTGGGTGACCCAAGTGACCCAGCGAAAGGAGATGAACGAACTGGTCCTACCCTCGAGTAACACCCACGCTTCCTTTTCCCATATTCCTCCTCTTACCCTCTCGATTTCCCCCTGCCATCTTACTCATCCCCCAACATCTATCCTTCTCGAACAAGGAATCAAACGTGACCACCAAGCCACCTCTCTTCGGTCGCTGGCAAGCAAGAATTCGTTCAGTCTTTCTGTTCGGAAGCCAATATTTCCAAAGAGTTAAGGCTACTTTATTAAATAAAAAATAAGACAATCGAATGTTCCCAGTGGGTTTTATATTATTATTATTATTATAATTATTATTATTATTATTAATATTATTATTATTATTAATTATTTTTAAGCGCTCAATATATAGTATTTTGCATGGAATTCATTGTACATGATTTTATCAAGGACGAAATTCAATTTATTCCAAATTACACTATTTAAAAGATAATATTATAGCCAAAAGTATTTTCAAGGAGTGAGTATTTCACAGGAAGGGCTATAAAGTTTGTAAATTCTAGACATTCTAGATTATGAAGTTTGTAGTAAGCAAAAAATTTGAAAGGAATTGATTGATATTTTGAAATGTTGCTATGCCATCAGCAACATAGATAAAAACGATATTTTTACCAAAGCAAAAGTAAATCCAATATTATGAAGGGCCCTAAAGTAGAGATGCCTATTTCATTCAAACCCGAATCTAAATAATTTCGTTTCCTTAAGAAAAATGAAAATTTAAAAAAAGCATATTCTCTAGTTTCCATTCTAATTCAAAAGCGAAATTTAATCAACCTATTCTCTAACCCTCATGTGAATTTATGCAGCACCCGGTTGAAATCGTTAAATCTGCTTATCTCAAGATATTTGTAAAAACTTTTGTCATGTTCTTGAATTTAAGAGTTCTTTGTTCTCATTCCGTAGATATTCAATACGTTTTCCGTATAAAAAAATTCAAGCGGATGAATTAAAAGTCGTGAGCACCTCTTGTATCGAATCATAAAAACTTAAGGAAAAAACTGACAACGTTGAATTTCCAAATGAAATTGCCAATTTTATTTGTTATATGAAAAGGAAAAGGAAAGAAACATGCCTATTTAATTGTTGCCATGAAAGGCCAGGTTATTAAAGCCACGTTTGAAAAATTCAGATCTCGGGGTATGATCAAGCGTACCACTGTCCGATATACTGATGCATTATTGGTAAAGCATTTCTTCCACAAACAGTTGCTCAAGTGCCAAAAAAGACGATTATCAGGAGAATTAAGAAGATATGCCACAGTTTCTAGCCAAGTACTTCAAGGATGGGATTATCTTGAAGTACCTTTTAAAAAAATCTGACTGCTTATTTTTGTGTATATCCGCATTTATACTGGTCTCACTAGCTTGACCTCGTGGGAGGAAAGAATAGTGAATGATATCGGCAGAGGACCACCATACACTAAGCATTATTTTCTCTGCATGGAGAGGTGGCTTCGGTGTTCTTTCTGAAACGTCTTTTACTCCAAACTATTGAGCTAAACGTGTACGTATGTGGCATAATATCAGCCCAATTGCAAAATTCTTTCATGCTTTCTTTTTAGGAAAAGAAGAGCACACTTCCTATCGCTGTTTTCTTCTGATTGGTGAATTCATGTGGTACCCATTTTCCTAGCTTTCACACCTTCCATATTATCCTGAAGTGCCAGGAAACAAATGAATACTATACTGTTAATGTCTGGGGGATCACTCGGACCATCTGCTTCAACAGGTATCTTCAATTCGTCAGGATCAGTGAAGGAAGGCGATGGCCATAGAATTCATTTTGCAATGCTCGTATCTCGGATCTAAATTTTACAAACTAAGACCGAGCGTCTCGTTCGGAAGTAGTCTCACTATTAAATGCTTTATTAATCCTTTCGACTGCAGAATTCCTCAATTTAAACTGGCATTGTCCTCTGTTTGCTTAGATTCGTTCTTCGATGTTTGATTCACGCAACAATTTCTATCATTGCATTGCCCCGTATGACATTGTACTTTACTCACCTCCGCCAATAGAATATTAAATTTTTACAAATAGTTTATACCAGAATGCAAATAACCACTCGCCCGAGTAAATTTTTGACGCAGGCGAGTAAATATTTAGCAAGCCATTAAATTTAAGAGTGGGTGAGTGCAATTTCAATGCACTCCTGGTTTATATACACATGAACATTGCAATTATAGAAAAACACTACCACTATTTTTGGACAATCGTTTGATGGAAACACAGCTGGATTTACTTTACAGTCCTTTTTTGTGAAAATGTCCTGACGTGCTTCCACATTACAGATTAATAAGTAAAATTACAACTAAATGAAACATTTTTACGTCTTTTAATCTTATAACGATATGAGTATTAAGGTTTTTGAGAGACCTTTCGCTCATCTTCAGATCAAATTTGGTAGAAGAGCAATATATAATTATTAAAATATAGTATTTTTGATATTTACAATAATGTCGAAATATTTTAAATATCAAATTATATCTCCAATGTTATTAACGTAGTTGGATCTAATTAAATATCTTGAGAAAAATAGATTAAATCTGAAATAATTGATCTCTTCTATCTCACTGAAAATATTTTTTGAAAGACATAGAAAAAAACGAAACTGATACATTTTAAGTTTTTGAAAAATGAAATTCTAAAAATGATTAGATTAAGATTTCTTGCTACAAGCTACATGTTTTTAATAGTTTAGCGATGAATGCCTCGATTAAGTTTTAAGGTTTCCTTTTAGAAGTCATGTTCGATATTTGAAAGTAAAAAATTAACACGAAACAGCAGCAAACAGTTCCTTTGATAATCAGTTGGAAGCAGCTTTTTAGATTGCAATCATCCTGAATAACGAATTGGGGAGAATTAATATTTTAAATTAAATTTAAAAGAGAGCAAAGCACGAGGAGAAAGATCGATTATTTTTTTAAATGGTTGAAAACCACATTCGAATATATTTATGGTAGGTGGTGTTTTTTTTTTACTAATCATTGATTAGTCATTCCATGCATTAATAATGATTGGAAAATTCTAAGGGAGTAAAAGAAAAGAGGGGAAAACTCTGCTTCGACTTTTAAATATTCTTCGCAGAAACACTTGATGAGTCGCTTAGATGTTGTGCACGTGCCGAGATTCACAATATTTTTGAAGGAAAAATTTCTTTAAAATTTTCGTTTTTTTTTTCTTTTTCTTAGTATTTTTTTTCCTACTAACTTAAAACTGAAAACCTTAATGGAAAAGAAGAGGACAAGAAGGAAAGAGAGAAAAAGATGCAGGCAGGCTTTGCTTCATAGATGGTAAACCACACAGCAAAGCTAAAGAAACATCATTAATTAATGCAACAGTAGAAAGAAAAAACGTGGTATCTCCTGTTGCACATTCCTACGGTTTGTCAAGTGAAGACTATCCCTTACGTATTTTTGGGTGTGATAGCCGCGTCCATTCATTAATTACATGTATCATTTCTCCACGACCGAGAAAACAAGACAAAAAAATGAGTTTTGGGGAGAAAGTTGGAATGGAAGGAACGAAGACAAAAAAAAGTCTACTTTGCAGAGAAACCAATCAATGGAGGTTTTACGGCCTATTACTGTGTTTGCGCGGACGTATGACCCTCATCCAGTGGCCCCATCCTTTCGGTTCCTCTGAACGATCAATAGGCCAACATGCAAGGCTTAAAGGCAGCTGCAAAGAAAGTTTCCATCTCCCCCTCCCTTTTCACTGTCAATGAACTTGTCCAACCAATCCGCAAAGACGAACAGAAAAAAAAGCCTCCTCTAATAATATATAGAAAGGGAAATGTAAAGTGAAAGGAGAGGAGAATGTCAGAAGCACGCATGATTAAAGTCGATGGCAAATATCAAAGCGCCCCAAGTTTCCATAATAATCGGCGTAATAAACGATGCCGCTAAGAGAGAGCTTAAAATAGAAATTCTTAATGTGAAAGGGGATGCTATCCATATCCAAGCTTGTCATTTAGTAATTAGAGATAATTTCCCTCCATTTCATCTTGAACCCAATTGCAGTGTTTAGAAAATTCTAATAGAGAAGGAGTATTACTTAAGATAAAGATCAGCTTCTGAATGACTTTTGAGCGTGCACTTGTCTTAATTACAGTCTATGAAGCAGTAATTCACTTGTATGTTAAATTCTTTAAGTATTCTTCTGAATGAAAAGGTTTAGGATGAGTTGGGTATTTTTATTCCTACAAGGTAAAATAAAATCCCATTTGATTTGAATTCGCATTTAGTGGCAAATGAAGCATTAATTAGCTTATCCTCTTCTCTAAAATCACTTTAAGGTGAATTAATTTCGCAAGCTAGGAACTTTTTCTCTCGAAATAAAAGCAATGATGTGATGCTCACTTTTTATTTTATCCAGTAACAAATTACTTTGGCTTTTATCAATAATCCAAGTTTTTTCAAAATACGATTTCAAGAAAAAAGGAGAAACCCTTTCCCCGTTGAGAGTTCTCTCTTTTTCCTTCCTAATATAAAAACTGATAAGGTAGAAGAAAAAATAAAAACTCAAAAGGAGAAGCGAAACGAGGAAGACAAACTGGAGAAAAAAAATTTCTTCAGCCAAACTTTTTTTTCTTCTTCTAACAAATTAATCTAATAAGAAGTGAAAACCTGACGAAAAAAAAGGCAATCATGACAATAACGGTTCCATGTACGAAACAATAACAGATTAGAAGAAAGAAAGAGAGAGAGAGAGAGAGAGAGAGAGAGAGAGAGAGAGAGAGAGAGA
>JAHWFO010008480.1:5054040-5239380 GCA_023313115.1 Rhysida immarginata
AGAGAGAGAGAGAGAGAGAGAGAGAGAGAGAGAGAGAGAGAGAGAGAGAGACAGACGCAAACGGCGAAGAGAAGAAAGGAAAGAAGAAGATGGAAGAAAAAAAAATTTCCAGCTTTTTACTGATTCCCATCTTATTCGAGATATTCTCTTTGTGATGGAAACCATCCCACAGTCTTGAAAGATAAGAATCTCTCTAATGGACTGACGCAATCGAGCTTCCTTCCTCCGATCTGATCGACCGTGGCGACGGGGCCTTTTCATTGCCGTCGAATGCTCAAAGGGTCCCTTTCTCCCATTTCTTTTTCATCACTGTGTTCATTTAATTCCTCACCTATTCTTATGAAATATAATGGTCTTCCTTTCGAGCATAATTTATTACGCGATTTATGATTGTCCTCGTGATGTTATTGGCACCGATGAATAATAAAGCCACCCCCGTAAGAAAAGGGGAACGAGAAGACCATAAAAAGAAGGTAAGAGGAGAAAGAAAGAGAGGGTTGGGAAAAGTGGGAGGCAAAATTTTGCTCTTATATGTCGAATCACCTTTGTGCAGATATAAAATAAAAAACGGCATGAAAGAGAAAAGGAAACGTATTGGGGATGTATTATTAAACGTGAAATCTTGCCATTTCAATGCTACGGCCATTTACAAAGGGAATCATGACGTCCGCTGGGGATCAATAAACCGCTAAATTTAAAATCGGCATTCGCTTTTTCCCCTTCTTTCTGCAGTGAAACGGAGACTTGGAATCCTTCTCCTGCATATACTGAGAGAAGATATTACTCGAACGCATTTGTAGTTGAACTCAAGCGATTTTGGAACTATCCAGGAAAAGCATCATCTACCATCTACTTAGATGAAAACTTAAAGCAGGTGAATTGGATTCGAGATTAGCTGTTGATTGGCTATTCCTGGTGTTTCAAACTACACAGATTTTACCATTCCTGCCATTAAAATTCGGAAATTTAATTGACGCAGAAACCTCAAACGAATTTTAAGATGAGGTCAGCTTTATCTGCTCATATCTAATTTTTCTTCCGAATCCTTTTATGAACACAATTTGCTGAGAGTGAGCAAATTAAAAAAAAATTATTTCAATTTCTTCAAGAATGAGTACTGCTTACTCTGGAAGAGCAATTTTATGATATTTGATGTAATTTTAATGCCTGTAGATTCCAACTGTTTTCTGTAAAACGGTTTTCTATGGAAATGAACCTTCGAGTTTTCTAATTTAGAGTTAGACAGCCTGCTCTTTGTATATAATTTATAATTAATCTGAGCATTCCAATCAGGTAAGTCTCATATAATATCTCAAAAAACAATCAGGAAGATTATCTCATTCACTAAAATTAAAAATTTAGATCATTACCGATCATTTATTATGACATAAAGAGATCTTTATCAACATTGTACGAGGTAAAACCTAATGCTAAGACGAGGAAAAAAATCGACTTAGTCTACAATTCTGCACTTGGGAATTTCTTTTCCAAATTTAGCTGAACAAAGAAAAAATATTTGGAAAGGTTAGTCCTGCAGCTTTAAACATATACCCAGCTCTTTATTTTTCCCTTAGTGGAATTTGAGAAAGACGCTCCCAAGTGGAGCATTGTAGGCTGAGTCGATTTTCTTTGCTCATCAGTATAGATTAGTGAAAATATTACTTTCCTTTAATCGTATATTAAAATAAAGTAAAGGGAAAAGTTCCACATTTCCAAGCAAATGAGGCAAGGAATCCATCGCAAAAGTTATCTATTTTTCATATTCAAGTTATTAAAACATGAAATGAGTAAAATGTAATGAAAACAAGAAACCTTATTTTTCTTCCTTACATGGATTTCCAACGATATTCTATTTAAATGAAGAAATGTTATCGAAAAATGTCTTCAATCAGTTGCACATTCCTTAAGAAGGAAAAAAAAATCTTTCAAAAAGACAAAACGATATCGATTTTTTTATTCGATTTTTTTTTGTTCTTTATTAAATCCTATTTTCGTTCTGTGCATGAAATCTAAATCACTCATTAATTAAGTTCCCCTTCGTTCTAAACAACGATTTCGATTTCTCTCGATTTTTATTTATTCATGAAAGAAACATTAATTAAATTTTTGGAATCTGGCAACGACTTTTCATTTCTTTCCAATAAAAGCCTAAGAAGAATTTTTATCAGAATGTTTTTCAGAAAATACTCGTTGACTTTATTTCTCTTCCTCTTCTTCGTCTTACAGTATTACGTGGTAATTTGAAATTTGTCAGATTTAATAATAGAACAAAGCATCAGTAAAGTAGAAAATTGAGATTAGACGGAGTTTCATAAGGAAATGATTTAATAAGGCTCAATAGGATTGCGAATTTTTTGCCTGAAAAAATTTGTCATGAAAGCTTCCTGTATCTCGTAATAAAACAGTAATTGGTTAGTGAAGCTAAAATTAATTAACAATATTAAGAAAAGGTACTAATTATTGAGGAACAGGAGAGTTCTTGAGGAAGAAAACCAATGACTTTACGATATTTACGGATATAATTATTACTTGCTTTTTAAAAACATATATTTTTTTATATCTCCAATATAAAAATTATGTAAATTCTTATGTACGTTATTTGTAGATTCAGATATTTTTTCTAAAGGATTTTATTAATGTTATTCTAGTATTTATTTTTTTCTTAATTTTTCTTTTCAGGTATTCCGTCTCTAACTACAGATTATTTTAAATATTTAAAAATGCTACAATTTATCAAATTGTACGAGGTAAAGTTTTACATTGTATAAAATTTTTACATATCTATTACATAAGCTTCGGCCGAACGTTTATTGTTCTTCATATTTTATTAAATAAATAATGAAAATACATTAAATTAAAAGCAAAAATGACGTTTTCATTAATAATTATTCGTATAGAAGATTTTTGTGGAGGTGATAGCAGCTTGAGTGAAAATTACCGGAATAAGAGATTTCTTAAAGTCCTATAAACGTCATGAAATTTCCGGGTGTCTTTCATTCCGGTCAACGCACTTTTCAATTTCCAGTTTTAGAAATGCAATTCGCGTTCGAAACTAGTGTTCTCATATTTCATCATCAACTGCGTTTTACTCATTACCCTCGATTCTATTAGTTAAAACCATCTAACATCTGGTTGAGACTTGAAATATGATCAAAATTTTCCCAGCATCCACTCCCATTGCGCGCTCTCTCTTTTCTCTTCTCTCTCTCTCTCTCTCTCTCTCTCTTTTATCTGTCCTTTCCTCAGATAAAATTAAATCTTGGATTCGTATTTTACAAACAGAAAACTGGCGATTGTAATATTTTTTTCTTCTCTCACTATCCTTTATCTCCTTCTCTGAGTTTTTACTTTCCTCCTTCATACAAAGTGGCAGTTAAAAATTCATTCCGGGCTCTCCTTTTCTCTCTCTCTTGTTTTTCCCTCCCCTTAATCCTCTGGATGCCGCAAAGGCAAGCAATCTCTTTTGCCGCACGAAATGAAGCAAAGGACTAAAGCAAGGCTTCTTTCTTCACCTGTGCTGCAAACAGTTCTCCTAAAGGGATGTGGAAAAAAAGTAATTTCCCCCTCTTCTAGTTTTCATTACAAATCAGACACAAAATTTAAAAAAAAGGGAAAGAAAGAAACTAAAGAAAATCAATAAACAAAAGCGAATTCCATCAAGGAGTCTTGTTTTTATTTGCTGGGATGGTTTATTGCAGAGAAGGAAACTTTACCCGCTAAAACAGGCTTATGGAAAGCATTCGCTAAAATTGTTATTTTATGCATAATTTTTTAAAATGAATAATGCGTAAGAATGGAGGGATTACTTTACTTTCATGAATAATAGAGGAGCTTAATTCATAATAAAAAAGCATGTAGAAGCTCCTTGGAAATGAGGAGGATAACACTAAAATGCGACAATGAAGGTTTTTTTGTAAGAATTCGTGAAGCTTCAAGTTACTGGTAATCATTTGCTGCGCTTTGAAATCGCTTTTTTGTACAATAATATTGCTATATTTCCGGAAATAAATTTAATAAGTCACGCCATCCATGACATAAAGAGTGTGTACTGTAGGAAAGAAAACAAAACAAAATATCATCAGCATCTATTCCACGATTGTTATTTCATTGCTATTATGTAAGAGTCCTAAAGATCTTTCTTAAAGGAGAAGATATGACTTTATTGTACGTTACAATTGATAACCATTCTGAATACAACTTGCCAGAACAGGAAAAAAAAAGGGAATACTTCTGTTCATATATTATTGTCAGTGTATAGGTTTTCCGTGACGTATTCCATTTTTCAAATATAGATCATATATTTTACTATTGACACAATGGTTTACATTTAATTTAACTACAATGTTTTCTATGAATATAATAAATGCAATAAAAAGAGATCAGCTTTTTAATGTTTGTTTTGCACCTTCTTCTCTAAACTTTTAAAATGTATCTTCTGATTGAATCAGAGAAATAGTGACACAAATGACCAAACACAGATCCATCTTTGTTCCTGTTTTTTATTAAAGATAACGTGTAAAAGAAATAAACCTAAAGTCGGCAAAATATTATCATTAATACTGAGTCTGTGAAGCATGAGGTTTTTAACCTAAAATAAGTTTTAAAATCCATTCAATCATTTTTTGCCATCTATTAGATCTAAATATGGGAATAACCATTTTATATAAATTAATGCTTGTAAAGAGATTTTTTATAGACAATGTTACGAGCTGCGCGAAAGCTCCGCCTGAAATACAAATGGTAGCTTCACTGCATAACATTTGGCGAATTAGGTAGGAAGTAGTTCTTGAATAATTAGTCCAACAACAATTTATTATTCAAATAATGTGACAACTCTGCAAAATGTTTCTTCACAAACCGAAGTTCTAGTCCTTGAAGCACGGAAAAATTGAAAGTTATCAAAACTTAATTTAATGAAATTATTATATTCTAGCTTAAAATTATTTGTTCTAGCTTCCATTTTTGAATTAACTGGATGCGTCATCGAAAATTCGGAACATAGCTATAAGTTAATACATTGTAAATAAATATGGTGGAAAAATAACTAATTATGACCTAGGATAATCGAATGACAAATTTTCACTGATCCATTTAGAGGTGTGAGATGAACGATAAATGGAAGCTCTCCTTCAGACATATTTACTATATAAAGAAAAACTTACAAATTTGGTAGAAATAAAGAAAACGCGTGTCAGTTTTAGTCATCTTCCTATCAAAGGTTACGCTTTGCGTGTAGGAATTATCAAAGGTTATGCACCTCTTTTTTGAATTATCGTTTCTATGCTTGCATATTATGCATTGTCTTTATACATTTTTATAAATTTTTCAGAATTGTTTTTCCTTACATCTCATCAGCGTCAACATTCTTGACTATAGGCACGTGAAACTAGTGACTTGATATACTACGTATACATAAAAGAAAGATATTGGAAACTAATAAACTCATTTTGCTGATAAAAAAAATTATGCAAATTAAGCATTATATTCGAAATCACAAAGGAACCGAGAGCGAGGAAATGAATATCATTTCAAAGGAAAATTTATGACATTTTAGAAGCTATAAAATTTCGATCTTCATTATCGATGTTGCCCGATACTTCAGAAACAGCATAAACGGATTCTTCAACGGAATGAATTCACGGTGTTACCTCCGGCGAAATCAGCTTAGTTATGACAATTGCAAATAAAATGGCAAAATTTATAGGTTGGCTAAGAATTTAAGAAAAGCATGCAAAAGCCAATTAAAGTAATTCAGTTTATCTGAGAAAAGAAATGGTCAAACTGATGAATTATGGAGGAACGGGGATCCTTCGAGAGATATGGTACAGTAATTGCCTACGCTTATGATTATTATTTCTCACTCGTCCTTTCATCGAACACACGAAATAAGACAAAAGGAGATGATAGTATATTAAGAGCTTATTTATCATGACGGAGGCTGGGTGTGTAATAATGAGATAATGTTAACTGATAGTGTTCTCTCTCTCGATCCATTTATTCGAAGAGGAAATGTGAGAGAGAACGGTGAGGATTGGGGGTAGGATTTAGCAGATGTGATGCTTCACTGCCCTCCACGGATCACTGATTGAGCTAATTTCAAGCGAATGGCCGTGTTTCTGGTCAGCCCGTTCGTTTCTTCCGATCTTTTGCTCGCCGGATATCACCACCTTGTGGCAATGGTCTCACTGGGCAAAGAAGTCAGCAAATTGTGGCCTCAGTTTGTCGTCTTTCTCATTAGATTTCCCTGGCATACATTTTACCCTGTTTTCTTCTTGCCCGTCTTATAAGAGTTTTATCTACGAGTAACACTGTTGGTCACAGAAGACGCTCTCTTGCGCATTTTCCCTTTCTCTCTCCTTGGGAGGAGGGTAAAGCATCGGTGCGCTTAATTACCTAGTTCAATTAGTTTAATAAAAGTCGACTGGAAATCTAATGACTGCAAATTCTGGATCGGGCTTTCGACGATAATTTTCCCAGCGCTTTCCACTTAGGACTATGGTTCGTTTTATGGTGAAGGGGGGGGGAGGTGTTTCTTCTCCTACCCTTCCCCGCACACTCTCTCCATTTCACTTTTTAAAACGAACGGTAGGGTGGTAGAGCAAATTTTAATGCGAAGAAACAGATGTTTTTCGTTTGCGGTTTATCTTTTCTAAATACTCTGCCGTAAACGCCCATGCCTAGCTTCCTAATTCTATTCATCATTTATCTTTATGCACTTTTAAATCAAATTTCATTAACGAGTTTAAATTTACTCTATTAGTTAAAACGTAATGTTGTCTTAAATCCTCTTCAGGCAACTTCTTTAATGTAGAAGTTTTTTGTACAAGAAATTTTCTAGTTACTTTTAGTCGTATTAAAATTAGCCTGGGAAAAACATGGGATAACGCAGTTACTCTAATTTTAATAACTGAATTAATTAAAAAATCCTCGATGTATCATCAATGTTATGGTTATTTAATGTTTTGTTCATATAAATATTTGAAAATACTTAATAGATATTTATTCAAATTGATATGTACTCGAGGCATACTGTAAATCAATTAAAAATATTAATAAATAACTAAATTATAAGATGGCAAGGCAGTGTAATCCGTAGCCCTCCATTTTTATAATTTCCCCTCTAAAATTTACAAATACTGAAAACAAAAGATCAGATTTTGCATTTTAAAATACGAATATTAGACGAGAATGAAAATTTTAAATATTGTGTTAATAGTAAATAATAAATGAAAACTGGAATTAATTTCCATTAATATTATTGTGTTAAACATTTGAAATATTATAAAAAATATTCATAACTCTACACTAATATTTTAGAACAGGTTTGATGCATGCAATAGAATAAGAATATCAGATGATCCTCCCGAATGATTCCGGAATCCAGCTACATTCGCTTTTTCCAAGACATCATTCTTGTCTAATGGACGAAAATCAAAAATGAAATAAAATTTGTCGGCTCTGTAAAGCTTTACGATTTAGAGTTTCTTAACCATGCAGCAAGATAGTGTAAAGGGGCGTTTTCTGTCAATTAAACTGCTATACGTGGCATTGAAAAGAAAAGCTATCGGGGTAAGCTTTTGGAGGGCGATTGCCGAGATGAACAAAAAATTTAATATAAACATATGTCCAATGGCCATATTATTACACGTTATTAGCAGCGATCGCAGGAGCTGAATGTAATGCTGATAGAAGTGCACTTGCTTCGACGTTGAAACGCTTGCATTGTCACTCGTGGCGATGATCACTTCAAGCATATGGTGAGATTGCAATGATTGTTGATATGCCATATTCCTTGCCGATATTGTGGGTTTTTTGCGAGTTTCCGAACACAGGCTATGTTCAAAGGACATAAGATTCTTTGTCGCGTCAGCAGTCACTCCCTCCCCCAATGTTTTCCGTAATTTCATAACATCCTGTTTAGGTCTTTTAGTATATTTCTTTTTCGATAACTGGCGGTAGAGTTAACAATCCGATTCTGTTACATTATTACGTAATGGAACTATGTCTATTTAATGAATAGGTGGCTCGAATTATTATAAATGTGTTTAAGCTAATTAATAACCGGTCTAGTAACATTGGACCATCTCCTATTTAATCCTTATTTCAAAGGTCTTTTAATGAATTTTCAATTTTTTTACTCAACGTTTAAACTGTCATGCAATGGTTAAAAAAGGAACTGCTTTAGGTACATTCAAAAGTTCTTCTTCAATTTTTTCTAAATTTTATGCAAAATTTTAAGTTACGTCATTATTAAGTTATAGTGAATTTGGGAAAAAATACGTAATGCTCTAGTTCAATTATTGCCTTAAGATGAACTCAGAAGCGCTCGTAATGCATTTTTAGTGTCGATAAATTTGATTTTAGTCTTTGATTTTCGTCCATTACACAAAGTGAAGTTGACAGTGATCTCTTTTGAAAACAGTGAATGCAATTGGAGACCGGAATCATCCAGGAAGAACATCTGATATTCTAAATCTTCTTCATTCAGTACTGCCACTGTTGGACTGTTTAGACGGTTTTTGGTTGTTGTGTTTAGAAATGGACTTGTTATTTGGGAGGAAGTTTTAAAAATTAAAATTGAAAACTATCCTATAAACTCAGTTGCTTGTTAAGTTGTAAAGTACAGGGTTATTCAAAATGATGGACTCAATTTAATTCATCTTTATTTCTTGAAATATAAATTATTTATGAATTATCTACATACCGATAGATAAAGGATGTTCTGAAGTTTCGTGTTCCACGGTAACGTTCTAGGATTTTTGAATGAATCCCTTCCTCAACGATGGATAGGTCGCATGGGGAATGAAGACTTGGTTCTTCAGTTCTGGTCCCCAAGATCTCCTGATCTCACGCCATGTGACTTTTTCTTGTAGGGGTATTGAAAAGAAGAAGTTTACGCACGACCTTACCAACAACTCTGGCTTGCCTGCGAAACCGTATAGTATCACAGCTGCAGTGAACTCAGTACCACAAGAAATGCTTCTTCGCGTGTGGGGCGAGTTCATCTAGCGCTTTGTGCCATGCAACAGGAGGGGGCCACATTGAAGGTTTATAAACTCTATTTGTAAACTTTAAAACCTCCTCTCTCTCTATCTGTATGTAGATTATTCACATTCAATTTATATTTCAAAAAATAAAGATGAATGAAATTGAGTCCATCATTTTGAATAACCCTGCATTTCAAGTGTTCGTTTGGT
The DNA here is from genome assembly GCA_023313115.1 of Rhysida immarginata. Classification (NCBI taxonomy): domain Eukaryota; kingdom Metazoa; phylum Arthropoda; class Chilopoda; order Scolopendromorpha; family Scolopendridae; genus Rhysida; species Rhysida immarginata. The sequence continues at coordinate 5,063,238 of JAHWFO010008480.1, forward strand.
TTCTTTCTTTGGTTAAAAACTTTTCTTTCTTTGTATAATTGGTGATGCAATTATTGTTAAATATTTCTGTTGTCGACTTCAGAAGCAAATGAGATCATGTATTCAGAATTATATTAGCTACACTAATCTCAAATAATTTCATTTCATATATGGCCGTTCTGAACTTCTCGAAGAATTTTGTGTCTAGGCATTTTAAGAATATTTCATGAAGCAATAACAACATCAAAGAAAATGCTTTAACTTTATTTTTATGTGTTTCATGATTATTTTCTTATTTGTTCAAAATTAAAGATAACTTAAAAATACAATTTACAAACTTTGGTAAGGTTTAAAGTTTACAAGTTAAAGGAACGTTATCAATTTCAATTTTCTTGCTTGCTGTATTTTTTTAATGTGAAAATAATTATTACAGATAGAATTTCCGAAACAAATTGAAAATATAACAGCCGAATATTCACGCCCTATTACAAAATAGAATTCTGGATAAGAAAAGGCTTTCAGTGTTAATACAAAATTCTACATAAAACATGAAGTCTCCCTTCAATGGTTTATACCTTATTTAGTTTCGTCAATATTTTGTGATGTTTTATTTATTCAAACTCCTCTCACGAAAGAATTCCTAAGTGTATATAAATGTAGTAAAGAGAAGCATGCTGACAGAATAGCTTGGGGGGAGGCTTTCGTTCAATAAGGGAGTCTCGTTGAATTCCAAAGCAGCAACAGCGGCAGAGCATACAGGCACACATACACCACACTCACACAAAGCCCCTTTTGATGCCACAGAAATCTTTAATTTCCAGAACGACGATAACAAATGGTTGTTGAAATATATATATATATAGAGAGAGAGAAAATCTCTCTTCTCTCTCGTTCGTTCGTTCTTTCTTTTCTACTCACCCAGAAGGAAACCATCTTTGGCCCATTGGACTGCGCCTGCGAGGTTGCTGATCTCGCAGCGGAGGCTGGCCGTTTGACCCTCGGTGACGTCAGTGTCGGACGGAGACACCCGGAAACTCTGCTGTTGACTCCACCCTAGATCAAAGAGAAATAAAAAAACGAAAGTCAAGAACAGATTTCAAAATCAATAAAATGTCCTCTCAGAGACTTCTAACTTTGCTTAAGACGTTCTTCAGAAAACTGGATAATAAACCGTAGAACTTCAATTATCCGAAAGTGTCTCGTTATCAGAAACCTAATAGGGCTGTTCGGTGGTAAATTACATATTTCTTAATGAGACAAGATTTTTTATTTTTTCATGTTGGCATTGTGTTACATAGAGACTATCTGCAACGTATTTTTTTCGGATAACTGAGATTCAATGAACTTTCAATTTATAAGACTTACTGATTTATTAAATCAGAAAACAAAAAATAAAATAACAATTTTCTAGAAGCAGCAGAAATTCAATAAAACAGTTAAATGTCAAAAGTAAATTTAAAAACTAATGTAATAAATATTGGCCAAAAAAATATTGGCTTGTTTTTAAAATTGATTTGTGTGTGTGTGTGTGTGTGTGTGTTCGTGCAAGAAGCTGAGAGTTCTATTTTATATAAATAATAGGATTAGCGTAGAATTTCTGCAAATGTAAATATAAGGTACATGCACTCTTATCAATATCAGGAAAAAAAATTGAAAAGAGAAAAGGGAAACATGGTATTTTTTGTTAGTGAAAATTAAATAATAAAATTTTTTTTATCGGCAACGGATTTCAAAAGAGAAAAATTCTTCGACGGTAATTGAGTTTTGTAAAAATGTAGAAAGTCAAAATGAATAAAAAACATAAATAAAAAGTATAATACTAGAAATTTACACAAGTAACAAAATAAAAAGGAGTTCATAGAATGAAATATGAAAATAAACTTTAAAATAAACTTTAAATTTTAGAATTTAATTCAAAATTACGTAAATAGATAATGTAAAAGCAGTTTAACATTGTATCCATATTTGAGAACTCGACTAGATTAAATTGAAGAGATGAACTTTAAGTAAAATTAAAATCGTAAATTTACTATTTGCTTTGTAAAAACCAAACTATTGTTAATTTAATTTTGAAACGAATCCATTTGAAAGAGCAAACTTGGGATTTACAATTTTGTTTTAATTGGCAAATTGAAAATTACAATAGATTATGGAGGGGAATGAATATAAAATTGATTTTTAATAATATATCTTTCATTTTCATTGGCCTTGTTGGGTCGTGAAAGAAAATGAAAGAATTTAACAGTGGTCGTCTTAAAGAATTTTCCACATTTTCTCTAATTATACCAGAAACTTGGGACTTTCTACTCTCTAAATAAGGCGAAGAGCTCCTAGAATTATCGGGAATTGTGCATTTGCTGTTTCAGTATGAACAAATGTTAGAATTTTATCTGTTTACATATTTATTTTTAAATATACATTTTTAAGCATTTAGACAAGACGACGACCGGCCATTGGAGATGTACAGAAGCCGACTCATAATCTGCAATTTGCTTAATGAATTCGAGTTTTTGGTAAACAAGGCGTTTTCCATTTTCCAAATTAAACAACACCAACTTTTAACTTGAAATTAAAGCAATTTTTGGATTAAAGTACTATGCGGTTAATTTTCCTGAGAGTCGTTGAAGGAATTTTTCTATTGTTTTATAAATACATGTTCACTTCATAATTATCTTTTTAATTATCCCACTCAGACATTTAGGAAATGCTTCCATAGTCGCCCAACGGGGATCTTCTATTCGTTAATATTGGAAGATGATTTTAAAATGTTCTCGCAGGTGCATTTCGACAGATTTTGGACAAATGAATTTAAATTTTCCTTTTTCAATTTATATATCCGCATGACTAAAATTCGAATTTATAAGTGGTATCTATTTTTAACAGACCGCGTGGGTCTATTCAATATTTACCAATTATATTTTGAGATGCACGATAAGCGTGTTAATTTAGAATAATTAAACATTTTAAGTAAATATTAGTTTGTACTTATTCTTGAGAGATACTTGAGAAGTTTTATCCATCATGAATGGTAACTGCCAATTAGTAAGCAAAAATGGCACGAGAGGCCTCTAACGGGTATTAATTGAAGCTACGCAAGAATTTCTGGACATGATGTTCGTATTTAATCTTGAATCCACTTTACATTTAAGAGTTCATGTTAAATTACTTTAAAAATGTACTTGAGAAAACTATGTAATATTCAAATACTTTAAACACAGATGAAAGAGATAAGTGGTTCCTCTTTCAGCTTTTTCAAAAGTGTTTATCTATTTCAAATGTGGTTTAAACTAGCATTCATCCAAGAAGTGGCTGATTGGGTCCTAGAAAAGGATTTTCTTTTTAAATGTAACAACCTAATCTATCTATAGAGCATTTATACACATTAAAGAAAATTAAGCAAAAGAATTGAAGAAAGTTGGACAAGGCAGAGCGATTTTGAACTATAAAAAACGACTCAAAACAATATTGTTTGGATGTGTCAATCAAAATCGATTAGATTCGTTTTGAAGGAAAAAGAATCTCTATTTTTGCTTTTCTATAAAGCAATTTTTTTATATTGAATCGATCTTTCTGAAAATCGAAGAGCTCAAAAAGCTTTTAAAAATCCTTCGGATATCGAGTTAAATCACAGTCCGTGCAATGCAATGTTTCATGAGACGACCTGAGCAATATAGGAATAGAACAAGAGGAAGATAGGCACGAACTCTACCCAAACTGGTTAGCTTTTAAGTTGGCTATTTGCGTAAATAATTAGTCATTTGAGAAGAAAAGGAGTAATGGCAGCAGAAGGAAGATGGATTTCACGGAAGGAAATGTCTCCTTAAACTGCTTCGCCTAAAATCAAAATATTAGATTTGTTTTGGTTTCACTCGGTTAGGAAACAAAAGCACCGGCCTAATCGACATCCTCCATCATCAGAAGCGCGGTTAAGATTTCTGAGCCAATATAGCCCAAAGACGTTCTCACCGACAAACCGAGATAGGTAGATAGGCAAAAGGAGGGGGAGGACAGAGGAGGAGGAGGAGAAGGAGGTTCCTTCTTCGCCGAGTGAACAGAAGAACGCCTGCGCATAATCAACTGTTTACGCAGCAATTCGGTTAACATTGCCGCGCCGTTAATTTGTTGAACGTCTTCCTCTGACGTAAATTTTGCCGGCCGAGGGAAAACAGCTGGTTCCTATCTCGAGTGTGAACGAACCCATTAGAGCTGGACGGGAGATAAGCCCTCTCCTTCGCCGCCTCCGCGATCGCAAAAGGCCACTGTTGTTATTATGGCACGAATCATAAAGTGAAAATTAGCCACGATTTTATTTTGATTGCACACGCTGACACCCCGCCATCTTTTCCTTTTCCTTCTCTTTCCCCACCTCCTTCTCCTCCTCCTCCTCCTACACATTCTATGTTTGTCCTTTCTCTTCCAGATTAATCTCGCGATTTCCTGGCGATAGAAGGAATAAGCAAGTCGACAATAACAATTGGAAAAACTTTTAATGTCTCCGTTCTTTCTTTTGAAGCTCCTTTTTTAAAATATTTTTTGAAAAAGTTTGTTTGCAGCAATCTGCTTAACGATCCACGAAGACAAGACGCTGAAAAATAGCAGAGGAACAGTTTTACGACACTAAAAGCAAACAGTTGAGAGAAAGAAAAAAAAATAAATAAAATAAATATGACGGGAAGGTTAAACCTATTTAATCTCTGTACTCTGTGTAACGCAGGAGGTGGAATTAATGGTAAAAACGAAAGAAAAGTAAAAAATTTAAATTCCATAAGGCCAGACACGATGTCACTGCAAAAAAGCCGTTGTTAATGCGTTGGCGGCGTTGTTTATTATTCGGAGAAACCTTGTCCCTGTATAATAATTACAAGTCCAATAATTAAATAAAAGAGAACCAAAAGAAAGGAAAAAAGCAAAAAAAGTATTTGCATTTATTAAAAATCGGATTCTAGAGTGGAAAAGGTGGAAGAGAATCCATTTTTGCGCTCATTTGTCAACCTGTCACCGGGAGGAGTCTTGCGGCTTCGCTTTGTAATTAAAGATCATGTAACAGATGAACATTTGTCACGAGCCACCGTGGGCTCGAGACAAATGAACATCCCCCGATGTCAACCCTTTCTGCCAATGACCAATCGGTGATGCATGCCAGCTTTGATCTAAGTTCAAACAGAGGAGGAAATGAAAGCGAGGACGAGGCGTTTAGAAAAAAGTGCGAGGGAACTAAATTTGGCATTTATAATTGTCAACGTGACATGAAGACTTTTCGACATTCATCAAGCCGGACGAGAAAATTGCATTTGGGCCCCCGTTCCTATCGGCCAAAAGAAGGTTCCAGCGAAATGCTCATTCACACGAGAATTTTTAGACGAATGAAGACGCATTTCCTTTCGTTCCTCCCTGTTATTAAATAAAGTTGTTTAAATGTCAGGCACCGTGATCCTCACGAATCCACGTAGATTATGTAACAACGTAAAATTTAATATCGCAGTCAGAGGACAGAAAATTTGGACGAAAATTAATATCTGGAAAGTTCTAGTCCGTGGGAGTCACCGAAAGGCAGAAACATAATTTTTAGGGACAGTTTTAAGAACTTAGCCTATCTAAAGAGAAATAAGAATTATATAAATCATCAGACATCAGTATATACCATGAGCACTTTAGTCTAAAATTATCTTCCTTAGCTCTTTATTTTTTTGTAATGCACGGATATACTTTTCAAATATGTTTAAATTAACCTTTAACCTCTAAATATAGAAGAAAACATTTAATTTGCCGTAATACTTAAACTTTATAGAATCCGAGAAGTTATTGGATATTGGTTGGAGTTCGTGTTTACCTTTTGCGGTTTATAGCCAATACTTGGCAACGCTCATAATATTTGACGATAATCAAACTCAAATCCATTCGCTCCTATAAATTGTCATAACATTCATATCCATCATAAAATAAAAGAGGCGCAATGTTTCATTATAGTTTTCTGTATTCAAGTAGATTACCCTAAAGATCTGTTGTACTGATAGAATTGTTAAATTTATGGGAAAAGAGTTTTTCTTTTCTAACTCATATTCTGAATTTTATTTTTTATATATGTTTTATATAAGTTTATATATATTTTATACTTTTCTCCCAATTTGTCTATTGTATTTATTATTTTTAAAATTATTTTTATCTCACTCTATTTTGTATGAGAAATTCAAATCTGTAGATGTATCTCGACTTACAGCCATCCTACTTAGCTATAAAACTTGTTTTTTGTGTGTCTCAATGGGATAAAATATGAGGGAGAATCGAAAAAGTAACGCACAACAATTTTTTTTACGGAATACTATTTTAGTTCGGATGTTGGCAAATTGATAGTTTGAATCTGTCGCCACAGACAGCAATGACCTGATAAGGTGTCGCCCTAGCGGAAGGACCGATAAGTACTGAGTAAAAGTGGCTCGTTTGCTAGCATTCTCAACATGTGAAGAATAGCGAGGTGTATGTAGTCAGTTTTATGCGGACCAAACGAAAAAATGCGATTGAAGCGTCAGACTTCTTCACGACAATGCTCGTTCCCATATCGCGGCCTCTGTTCGTGAATAATTGAGGAATTTGGCTGAGAGGTGCTCAAATATCCACCCTACAGTTCAGACCTCGCGCCATCTGACTATCTCTTCGAACTAATGAAGAAATTCCTAGGAGACCAACGCTTTGGTTCGGATGAAGAGGTAAAGTCAGTCGTGCCAGGTGGCTATACAGCCAGAAAACGGAATTTTATGAACGAGGTGTATTGAATCTGGTTACACGATGGAAGAAATGTGTCGAGAAACTTATTTGTCGTAATAAGGTAAAAATTGGAATTTTTCTTGTTGGGTCATCACGTGTTTAGATAAATGTTCCCTATGGCATGACGTTTAAAGTGCACACAAGTCAGATTATTTCATTTTATACGATAATTCCGAATATGAAATATTATTCCACGTACATAACTAATTAGGTATAAAAAATTAACAAAAATTAACAAAGTTTAGTATTACAAAAGGACGAGGTTATTCTGAGAGCCTTTAAGCCCAAGGTGATCTAGAACAAGGTGGGGGTCAGTTTGCCGGAAATGGTAAAAATTGCTTTACTGCGCAAGCGTATTTTGACGTCACTGGATGACATCGAAACCAATACCCGCTAAATCGAAACCTCAACACAAACCAAAACATGGCGGCAATGAAAGCAGTCGTGCGATAGCGACACTTGACGACTCGTTCATTTCCTTCACAATTCTCATCCTTTATACTATATATTTTAATTAAATAATAATGCCATTATAAGGAGGGATTTACGTAATTTATAATTATTGTAAAGTGTACTTACGTATTATCTTTTTAATGTGAACACAGGGTTAATGTTAACTATCCGCACATCGCGCGATGACTGATCATGCGACCAAGATAAGTGAAATTTATTGTCACTAAACAGAAAAATGGGTATATATATCAGTTCGTTAGAAAGGGGGGGGGGTCTTTAAAATATAAAGTCATTTACCTTGTCTCATGATCAGTCATCGTGCGATGTGCGGATAGTTAACATTAAGCGAACACAGAGACAAGGACGATAACGTATTTGGGCGCGTTCGACATGTGCACACTAAATGCACCTAGTGACCTCCCTCAGAGCGAGCGGTGAAAAAAGTGTAGTGCATTTTGTGTGTGTCATGAAAAACGGGAAAGAGCACGAAAGTGGGATGTTCACCTCATCCGTGCTATCATGAATAGTAAGCCTACTGCTCAAAATAAAACCCATCATAACATCTGCATTCATATAACACGCCGAAATCATCATTGCACAGTAGATTTCAATGTCAGTTTAAACGATATACAGATTTCAAATATTTTGTTATACCTGTTGGCTCTTTAACGGTACATGTACTGTAACTGAAACTCCGAACTATCTATCGCTACATTTCAAGCTCTAGAGCAGCGCCATCTTGCAACGCACTAAACGACTCTGCTCCTAACCTAGGGTCATTTGGTGCGCGCACGAAATGCCCGGTAGTGCGCGCACTCGCGATGACGAACACGCTCGGGTTCCATGACGAATACGTTAGTGGATGCACAAAGGCGTTTAGTGCGCGATGTCGAACGCGCCCTTTCTCGTTATCATTAGGCCTAGTTATCATTCCTCGTTAAGATTTCGAAATTGATTCGTCGGAACCGTTGGCACTTAAGAGACAGAGATAATGATTTCGATATTATTTCATAATAACTTTATTTATGCAGGCATTAGGAAATATTAATTTATAAAATAGTAAGTTTACAAATAAACGTTTCTTCAGAAATACAACGTAAGAGTTTTGTTTTTTACGTGAAAACGTTTTCTTTTGTGACCAGAATAACGGCTACCGCACACTGCCGGAAGTAAAGCAATAAGTTATCCAGTGACGTCACGATACGCATGCGCGTTAAGCACATCTGACAAACGGGACTTACCTGTTATTCTAGATTACCTTGCTTTAAGCCAGTTTCTCTTACATGATCTGGATCAGTCATCCAGTCTCTGATGAAATGTGCTGGATTTTAGCCATCGATCAAAGTCCGATGTAATTCTTTTAATTTTGCTTGCTGAAGTAATCGAACAGGACGTTGTGTACATTATAGAGAAATATGAATCCAACTAAAAGACAGCCCAGATATCCTTGTTGTACACTCTCTAAAGAGTGCAAGTAAATACTTATGCAGTATACAGTCGCATATTCTATGTGAAATGACTTTGAACATAAAATCATTACGATTTCTCGTTTAGATTAATTTTTTTGCGAGCAAACTTAATTACTCTTTTTGAAATCTATCCATTAATCATTATCGTAATTTCAAAATTACCTTTTTTGAACTCCAAAAAATTCTTCTGCTCGGTATTTAATAATTATGCCATATATTTTCTCGAATCTGCCTTGCAGAATAATATTACAATTTCGACTTATGATCAAATGGACTTACGATAGATCCGCCATAATCAAATTTGGTCACAATTCGAGAGATTTCTGTAAATTCGTATTTTATTTTAATATCCATTCAAGATCAAGTTTTTCAAAGTTATTCTGTTAATAATACCATTAAATGATATTTATTATTTGTTCCATTTTTTAATATTTATTTTGCCATTAATATATAAATTAAATTTTTATAAGGAAAATATTTTAAAGCCTCTTTAAAGTTTTAAGATTTAAGAACTTTTCGATATTATATTTAAAAAAATCAATTATAATTAATCAGCCGTCACTCGTTATTTGAATCTATCACCGTTTATTGCTCTCCGACTTCATTTACAGAACCATTAAGCGAATTACATAAAATTTATTGCTTTTATTGATATAATTATTATATCGTGTACATGGCTATATTGACAGATGTCTTTCAATATAGATATGAACAAAACCGGACATTTGCGGCTGTAGACTTAACATTAGTTAATTAACCCAACTTTGACCAATGGAACTCAAACCACGAGTTACAATCGAAATTGCAGATGCGAATTTATCGTCGTTGCATATTAAATAAATATTAATTAAAATTGGTTAGGCCTTTATTAGAACTCAACTTAAATGAAAACCTGTATTCTAATGGAACGCATATGGAAATAAGGATGTCACCTTGCTATGATACATGGGCGTTTCCTAAAGTTTGCAGAAGAACAAATGACATTTTTTTCCTTCCTCGTGCCACTTTAAGCGAAACCAGTGTAAAATTTACGATACAATTACAATACAAGGTAGGGGTAAACTGAGAAAACAAGGCATCCAATCAGAGCAGAGGACCCTCATAGAATGGAAAAAGGGGCTATTAATAATGTCATAAAGTAATTATGCGGGTATCATCATTCTTCTCTTCGCTGGAGGAATAAATGATTAATTTTTTGTTTGTTTAAATGATTAAAAAATTATATCACGTGAATAAGCACTTAAATAAACAGGGGGGGGGGCGAGAGCAGAGAGGGCGGCAACTGTTTAAAAGGCATTTAAGTTTCCGTAACCGATAAATCGTAAGGCAGCGAAAATGTCCTAAATGCATGCTTTGGCGAACATTCATCTTGCCTTATCAGCCTGATCAGTCGTCTATTTCTCAAAAAGAAGAAGAAAACTGCAAAAGAGAAAAGGCAACCGAGAAAAGTGAAAGCGCATGTGTGTCGAGGGGGGTGTGAATAAGCGAGTAGGAGGGTGTGACTTCAGATTACGCACACATGAAGTCTCTTCATTTACATATAATTTGTACTTGGATGTGTAAGCTGATTTAGGTAATAGCAGAAAAATTGTTGTGGCCCTGATGAAATTAAAGGGACGATTTGCAAAACGTGTTGAACGAAAGAAATCGCGACAAGCCAAGCAAATAACAGAAAGGAGGAGGAGGAAGGGTGGTGGAGAAATGAAGAGAGGGTAAAGAGAGAAGGAAAAAATCCTATCAAAAACCTTCTTTTAGCGAACTTTAGCAAAGGAAAAGAAGCATCGTTTCTTATTAATGAAAACTGTTTTTCTTATCGGATCTCTGTTGGAAGCCAATGTTGAGTAGATTAATTTGAGAGAATCTGTTTTGTTTCGCCTGTTGCCAATTTTTTTAAATATAAAATTTTTTCGTTTCTTCATTTCTTCAAGGCAACAACTTTCCCAGTGGCAGCCTACGAGCGATGACACGTTTAAATGTAAAGCTGATAAGTAGAGTAAATTCAGAAATGGCAAAGTGTGGAAGATTTTTCAAACAGACAAGTTCTTCGTTTTTTATCCGATTGCTTTTTTTTCCCCTTCCTCCTTCTTCTCTTAAATTTTTCATTTCGGATCCTACATCAGGGCGAATTAAATGAGAAAATTGGCGAAGGAAATAAAAAAAGAGAATAAAAATCAGAAGGAGGAGGAAAAAAATAAGTTGGAAGAATTAGTTTTCGAAGACATGACAGAAAGTAGCGGCAGACGTGGAACCGAAGCCACTCGGTTGTTATAACTCTTCAACATTATTAAGGTGATTTAATATCGTCGCTTAGTTCTTTTCTTAAGGAACTGATCGCAATACAATTGCAACGGGATCCCCAGAAAAGCCGGCTTCGTTTTTACACAAGGAAAGAAAGGGAGAATAGGGTATACACACAGAGACACGCACACGCACATAGACACACAGACAAAACCGTCCTAAAATAATGCCATTGCCTCCATTTCCTTTCCTTCTTTCTTTTTCTTTCATTTTTCTTTCCTTCCCTTATGTTCATTGCTCCTCCCATTTACTTATCCCTTCACTTGGCCCCCTCGGTTCGAACCCGATAAAAGGAACACAAACCGCTCCTCCCTGAATCATTGTGGGTTCTTCTACTGTCTGGTTCTCATCACAAAAGAGGGATATTTTTCAATTCATACGCGGAACTATCATCGCACATGAACAGTTGAACAAACAACTGGCCAAGCATGAAATGCTCACGAGTATTCAACTCCACCACCCCCTTCTTTTTATTGATTTCTCTCTCTCTCTCTCTCTCTCCTCTTGTTTCTCATATCTTAAGTCTCACCAATATGCATGAGAAAGATGAGCTGCAGGGACGAACAAAAAATTTTTTTGAGAAAGTAAAAAAAAAAAGAAAAAAAAAAGAAGAATGAAAATAAATTTTTCTTTACTCCGAAGAACAAGGACAAAGAAAATGAGGGAAAAATTCTTTATTAAAATGAAATCAAGTAGAAATCAAGCATAAAAATTCGTCGGTTATTGAAAAATAAGCCTAAGCGTAGGAAAGCAAAGGATGAAGATCTAGAAGCATTAGAAAACAATTTTAAAAATTTGAAATACCAAACGCTTTGTCGTAAATAATTAAATTTGTTTCGTTTTTTCGTACTACGTCATTGCAAATATTAGCATTAACATGTCTCTATGAATATAAATAAAATTGACACAAGAAGATCTGAATATTTCTAGTTTTATTTTAAATTCGAATAGGGTAACTATTTATAACTTACTCAACACTTATAATTTATTTTAAAATTTTCATATTTTTGAACTTGATCTATATATAACGTTCTTGAAGAGAGAATCTTGCATGCTTGAGTAAGGTTTCAAAAATCGCTTTCAAGGATTCAAGATCTAAATGGAAGGACTCAAAGGACTTCTCCATCCCCACTAACATGTGACTTGAGCTCTGCTGTCAAATCTTGAGGCCTCAGCACTTCAACGCTATGTGCTAAGGGAGCAGCAAGATCCCAAAATCCGGCGCATAAACTATTCTCAGCTTAAATGCACCATCAAGTAAGGAAAACTATTTTACAGAAATTTCTTTTAATCATCTTGGTTTAATTAAATCATATCCATAATTAATGTTAAAGCTTTCCAAATGTTAAAGGCTTCATAAAATTTGTTAAGCTTATCTACGCGATTTATTATCGAAGTGATTACAATAATTGATGTCTTTTAGAGCATTAAGATATTAAAAATTAGTGAACTGAAGTATTTAAAGAGTTTATTAAAATATCACATTAATGAATTAAATAATCAAACCTTGTTTATTTGCCATTAAAGTTATCGATAATGTAAAATATAATAAAATCATTTTCAGTACAGTTACGCAGAATCATTAATTAGTTTATGATCTCTTATCAATTCAATGAAATTGTTTATTGCAATTCACATAACCGATATTTACAAATCCATTTTCGTATAACGAATTGTGCTGAAAGGCTTTGCAGAGAAACTCGCGTTCAGGCGGTCAATGACTGTTGTATTGCAGAGCAGCGCATGAGCTTATATTCTGACTACAGTATGAACACTGTATGCTATGTTCATGCAAAATCACAACACGCAAGATGCTTCGTCGAGCAAATGACTTTACACAAATTTTAATTATAGTGTTATGTACAATCGGTTAGTCTTTGCGTCGCATTGTAGCGAAAACAAGACGGGATGCAACAACCGTTATTCTTATTAGACGAACGTCACGATGCACAGATCGATGTATGTGACGTTGATGGAGTTAATCCGTAGTGTTCTAAAGTTTACATCCACAATGTAAGAATATTGGATGTCCAATATCGACGGAGACAGTTCCTCGTATATTGACTGAGGCAGGCTTGCCCGAAGGCGATTTTTGTAAACATTACTTTCTAACACTGAAACATCGTTATGCACGTTAGTGGTGGTGTCGTTCTAAACCTACCAGGTGCCGAATCTCACTTCTGTCTCAGCAACGAGGATTATTGTGTACGAAACTGGAAGCGAAATGGCAATCGTTTGATCTTTCTACTATTTTTGAGTGCCACAGAGAACGTCATCGTGGAGTCTTGATTTGAGTTACAATCCACTACAACAGCCAGTCATCTCAATTACCCATAACGGCCACTTTAAAAACACATAGTAACAAATCTGCAGATCTTTTTCTCCAGTTGATAATCTCTGGGACATGATTGAACATTGAGCTTATGCTTTCTAACGACTCGAAATAAAACTGACTCTGGACTTTATAAACCTGTATAGACCACCATATCCTAGGACAGTATTTGAATACTTATTTATTTAATGTCCAACCGCGTAAACGAATATACTGTATTGCTCAACATGACAATTCAACTACTTATTCAACCTACTGTAAATTTAACCACCGAAATTGTGACTGTTTGAAAGTAAAACTATTTTCCCGAAAGGGGTTGCAGATAACTACAGGGCAGTGTAACGGGAAGCCTACCCGCTCGATTGCAGGGGCCGGCTCGGTCGATTGGCAGAATGGAGAGAGAGATGAAGGTGGCCTGCAGCAGCCAGCAGTTTCCACAGTCGGCGAGGGGGGATGAACGCCAAAACTGTCATGTTTTTTGATAAAATTACCCAATTATCATTTGATGTCGAGCCGGCCGCTGCAATCGAGCGAGTAGGCTTCCCGTTATACTGCCCTGTAATTATCTGCAACACCCTGTACGTATTTCTTTATCTGCATGCCAAGTTTTGCCTGGTGTTGTATTTTTTGTGGAGTAGTGTACATAAATTAAATCTAAACCTATTCTATATGCAAGCTTTAATTGTTTATTTAAAGCGCTTGTACTTTAATTCTCAAGTGACGGTATAAAGGAAGGATTCTTCAAAGTTTCCTCCTTCGACGCAAGGACCCTCGGACGCAGATTTATACCAGAGCCACGCTAGAAGGAAGAACAAAGATAGTAAAATTGAAATTTAATAACCGAAAAAAACTGCTTTAAAATTGCATGGATTATGTTTGGCCACTTTAATTTCATTAAGCTATTTTAAAGAGAGGAAGGGTGAGATGGTGGTAGTGAGGTGGGAGGAACCCCCGAAATTTATTGCTCATAGCGAAATGAGTTGCAGAAGGAAATAGAAGGATATTCGGAGTAAATTAAATTAGGGGTGACATTTCCATTAAACATGCGCAGAAGAAGCTCATGCTTTAATGAGACGTCTTTGCCGATGCAAATAGAAAAGAGTGGCAGTTGCATTATTTACATTTTAAGTTAATTATAAGAATTAATTATGTTAACACTGCCAAATGATTATTCACTAAGAAACAATTACAATTCTAATGGGAACCTTGGTTGGGGCTTTGGTCTGACCACCAAATTTTTTTTTTTGCTTCATCTTCTCTCTTACTTTTAAGCGCTATAACTAATTTAATGTGATGATGCCATGGGGATTGAATGCTCTGTAGATGGCGTTCACGTGTAATGTATAGGTGAATGACGGGTGTTTTATGTTTAATGCCTGCAAGAAAATGTTTACAATTTCCATATGAAGGCGTTTTCTTTTACATTAAATCTTCATTTGAAACGAACCAGTTTTGCTTTGCCTCGTCTAAGTAAAGTTTATGTATAAGGGGAAAAGGTTGTTCAATTCGATAGAGTTTCCAAGAAGAAGAAGAAGAAAATAACATTAGGACCGAATGAAATTACTCTAGAAATCCCATCAATTTTTCCTCATCACATTCCTTCACATTTCTCAGTAGTTCGTTCGCCTATTCCGTATTACCTCTCCCTCTTTCTATCCTTTTTTTACTCTTTTTCTTTTTTTACAATTCTCTTTCTTCTTTTTAAAAGACAACGCCATCTTTAATTTCCTGTTTATAGTTTATTTCTCATAATAAAAAATACAAATAATCAGAACAAACTTAAAAAGAAGAAAGTAATTTCCTTTCGACAAAGAGGTAGCTAACAAGAGAGCTTCTCGTTGCGTGTGCTTTAAATACTGCAAAAGGAAATCGATGACTCTAATTAGGATATTTATTAGTTTTTGATTAGTCGACTATTTTTGTTAACGTGTGAGCTATTCTACGAACCAACGGTTACGCATAAATCACAGAGTGGGCTTATTCAGGGGACATTTGAAGCTGTGATGAATATGGTGTGACTTTTGCGACAATTAACAACTCATTGATACACGGTTCTCCACTTAACGACGGTTTTGTTCGCCCCTTTACTGTATCGTTCCATAAATCTTCCATCGTTTAATTTTTCACTTTCGAAATCCGATCAAAGGGATTTGCTAATAAACAACATGTGCAGATGGTAAGTTTTCATTGAATTACCGTATTTCATTGTATTTTTTGAGCTCATACAACTTTATAATCTTTAGATTTGATTGGCTTCAAGGTAATGTAATCAGGAAAATTTTTTATCGCGTAGGATTTATTTCATTAAAGAAGATGTAATTTTCAATAAACCCATTAAGAAGTTTGAGCCGTCATGGCTAACGTAATTGAATTTCTCCTTTTAATGTATGAAAATTATTAATTATACGTAGTAGAGTCAATAATTTAGTGAACTGCGGCTATTGTTCACGCACATACAAAGTCAAAATGCCCCCCCTACCCCTACCCAGTCAAAAGATACTTCTAGAGATGGCAGCTGGATGCAGTTGCTGGAAAAATTCTTCAAAGACTTCTTTCGGAATCGACCGAAGGACCTGCGTTTGAGCTATCCGAATCTCCTCTGCCGAACAAAACCATTGCCCACGCAGCGATATCATCGATACTTTAGATAGGTTCGTTACGCACCGCAGCTTGAATCTCCTTAATGCTGGCCTCTGTTCTTGCTGTTCATCGGCAACCAACCTTTGAGCATCTCCAGCAAACTTTCCCAAAACGTTTAATTGCACTACGACCCATGGCCTTTGTTTCATAAACGTATTTAAATGTCTGCAGTGTTTCAGTAACCATTTTTCCTTATGTTTGACAAAATTTGATGTTTCCAAACTCGAGTACTATTGGATTCTCCACTAACGCTATAGCCTTAGAATCTTGCATCGTTCATCATCATAAATGTGTAAAATAATGGTGTGTGATCAATAATACATCGTGGATAGATTATAGATTTCTTTATATAAAGTACATTCTGGGATATACTGTACAGCTGCTCCGCACAGTGTTAACACTGTCTATAACTATGAAAGTTACAGGAGGTGTTGACGGGTTCACGAAATTATATTCACTCCATGTGTTCTTAAATGATTCTTAAAAATCATTTCTACTCTGGATTTATATTTTTAAAGGGCATTTTAATAAAAAGCTCTTATTAAATAAGATAATTATGAAAGACGACCAAATAGCGCAAGGGATCTAATATAATTCTAAATTGCCAATATTATGTTTTAATGAATGTTCAAAATTATATAATATTTAAGATATATAAAAGCTCTTATTTACAATTGTGCGTAATTCGTAATTTCAAATTAATGTTTCGGTTTCATTTTAATTTTTTTATTATTAAAAAGCATTTCTTCAGAGAAAACATGGGAATTATCTTATTGCTGTATGTTTGTGTAAAGTTGTTTTTTTGTTGACACATACAATTTTTTCCATATCATCCCAATTAAACTGTACGTCCTTACACCAGCAAGGAACAACTGCATGCATACATTTTTTATATATTGTTTCCGTAGCCTTTTAACTCTTTGAGCCCAGTCACCTTATCGACGGTATAACTTACATAAACTTTTGTGAATGTTTAGCATAGTTTTTTCCTGCAACCAAGAATTCAATTAAGACTCGTTGTTTGTAATGCTAATAGTTTAGAGACACCATTTTAACAGATTACTACAGCTGTGCTATCTCTCGGAATACGTACGATTCCGTACGCAAAGGAGAAATATCATATTTGGAGAAGTAAAAATTTCCTACTTTTATTATTAGGTCTAGTTAAGGAATAAAAAATAAGGTAAAATAGCAAGCACTAAAAATTAAAAAAAAATGAAATTTTAATATGGATCCAAAAATAAAGTGTTCTATAAATTATAAATACCATTAATATTTCCTCATGATTACTGTTAAATTTGTGCATTTCTTATAATGTAATTAATGAATTTTATGTTAGCATAAAATAATGTTAACATAATTATAGCGTGTAATAATTTAGACGTATTATCGAATTTTGAAGGAATTTCTATCTTTAACGTTTATAAATTCTCTTTTGCCTTTTCCACTTTACGTGCGTGAGGATAGTACTTGGCTAATTCTTCTCCACGAAATTGCTTATATTTTTTCTCCCTCGATTCGTGTGTCCCCGTGAATGTCTGTATGTGTATGTGTGTACGTGCGTGCCTTTCTCCTCATCCGTCTATTTGTCTTGGCTTCTTCCCCTGTGCGTCTCCCGGCCGTTGACGATAATTGGTTACGAGGACGGCGGTGGAGGGTGAGGGGGCCGGAGAGACTGAGGAGGTTAGGAGAAAAGGGAGGCGGAGGCCGATCTGTTCGTGCGTCCGTGGTGCTAATGTTCCTGCTGGCACCCAAGTGTTTCTCGACAGATGAGACTCCAGAAAACAGCAGAGGATTATTCCCACACCCCTTCTTTCTTTCATCACCTCCTTTCCCCTTTTTACTTTTAATATGAAATTGATTTTTAAGCTTTCAAACCAATGTGTAACAACTCTTTCCAACATGGAACAGTTTGGAGCGAAATTCTTTTTTTAAAGAAAATGCAAAGAAACACCGAAATTAAATAACCATCCTCCTATAAAAAGACTCTCATTTCCTCGAAGAAACAGCGGAAGGGAAAAAAAACAATCAAACGTTTTTCCTGCAGAAAACAAAACCCCAGGAATTCCTGAAATGTTTAAGGGATATACGACGAAGGCATCTTAAATTAAATTTGCTAAATACTATTGAACCCTCGATTTATAGTAAGTCTGAACTATCCACACATACATGCACACTGCTAAAATTATTTGGGGGGGGAGGGGAAGGAGCTAATTTGGAATTTGACTTTGGTCTAAAAATTCAGTATTAACTTTGTGCTCAAACAATTCAGTGCCTGTGGCTGTCTAATGTTAAACTGAAATGAAAACAAAGGCTGCCGCCCTTGTTCTCTTAATCTATGCTAAATTATGTTAATTTTTTAAAAAACAAACATCTACTTAGTCATGCTTATTTTAAGTTCCTTACTAAAATAAGTTGTTATAAAAGCTGAAAAAGCATGGAAGAGATTGGCATCACAGAAGAGATAACCACAAAAATTTATAACCTTCAAAGACTCGGATCGCAAGAACCCACAACACCGCGATCGGTGGAAAGGCGTATGGCTATGAATACTGAATGGACAATGAAAAACGAAACTGGAAAAGGAAATTTAAAGAAAAGAGAGAAAGCGAGACTTTCTTCTTCAATCTTTTTATTTTATTACGAATGGCCATTTTTAAATGACCGCCCAGTACTCCACTCAGGCATCACTTCACACACAATACACACACACACACACACACACACACACACACACACACACACACATTCTCCTTTTCCTTTTTCTTTCCATCCCTTTAGCACTAACGCTGTTGTCTTTCTTTTTCTTAACGATGATGCGGCAGAAAAGGAAGACAAATTGTTGTTGCCCTCTGCGAAATGTCTTTGGCGCTCTCCAACCAACTCTTCTTAATACGAGAGGCGAAAGCAATGCCGCCGCCCGATTACGAATAAGGCTTAGGAGGAGGAGGAGGACGAATGAGGAAAAGAAGGAATGGGAGGGGGAAAAGTTTAGAAAGCATAAAAGGACGAGAAGAAAAAAAAAAGGAAGACAAATACTTTTGAAAGAAATGACACTAAATTTTTGAACATATGCTTGTTAGCAAGAGAAGAAGAGAGTGGCTATAAAGGAAGACTAATTGTTTTAATGGGAAAAAAAATTCAATCCGATTTTAACGATGCCGCCACTCGTATTAACTACACCGCAAATGATCTTCCTTATTCTACTGGTAATGAATGGTACTGCTTTTAATGAATTAAGTGGAGGATTTTTTGTTGTTCTTTATATTATTCAGTTATTTTATACTCTTCATGCGTCTGTAATATTCAAGTAGCACTTTTGAAGATGTGTTCATAATAAGTTTAATACTAAAATTGAGCTAGAACTGTTACATCGATTCGCACAAAAACGTCATTACTTACTTCTAGGACTCTTGTAGTTGTTGTTCGGGAAAGATCATTAAAGAAGAAATGAAACGCCAGAATGCTCTAGAATACATTCTCCAGTCGAGTAGTTTGGACTTGCAAAGCATGTATGTATTATTCAAAAGGGTGTTATTTCGACAATTTTAATAAATAAATAAATAAATAAATAAATAAACTGTCAACTTTTTCTCCAGAATTGGCTGTCGTGGTTTGACCACCCATACGGGGAAATTTTGGGAAGTGTGCCTTGGCGCGACTCTCTTATTCTTAAACGTTCTCGCAGACGTACTTCGACAGATATCAGAAAATGAATGAAAACGTAGCAGCATTGGAATTTTCTGTTTCCAACGGTGTACCCATACGACTAAATTTCGACTATATAAGTGGTGCTTCAATATTTTAGTGAACTACGCAAGTCCCTGGCGAACAGTTCAAAACTTCCACCGAAAGGTATTTACTTCTCTTCAACGAAACTTTATTATGGATTATTAGACATTCTAAGGAAAAATTTTATTACTTTTTAATGGAAAATTTGTTCTTTGACGGATTCAAAATCGGGTTTATACCTAAATTTTAAGTAGAATTATCATTTTTGTGACTGCGCAGCACAATGAACAACTTTAGCAAACGATTAGAGCTCCTTATTCATGTGATCAAGTTTGGCAAATTTTGAGAAAGAGAGGCAGAGTATTAACTTAGAACAATCAAACAATTTAAATTAAAATTAATTTGTCCTCATTCTTAAGGGACACTTGAGCAGTTTGTCCAGTTACGAATAAAGGTTGCTAAATGGTAAAAGCAAAACTGACTGTGGTGGACTCAGATTATTTCATTAAGTAATTGAAGCTGTACCTTTTTTTTGTACACACGCAGTACGCTACTGTGTATGCTGGAGAATTTTCACCATTTTTTAATTAACGATCTGTTATAGTAATTGAAAGATTAGAATTTTCAAGATCTTTGAACGGTACTTAAATGCATAATAATAGAAGTTTAAGTAATATGATAAATGAATAAACTGAGATGTTGTAATGTTTATCATTGCATTAATTTATAAGGCTACTCCATATTTAATCCCTTTTACTGTTTACGATAACATTGTACTCAAAGGTTAATATTATTTAGTTAAGAATGAGAGACAAAATATACTTAAAGAAGACTCATTAGAGTACACTTAGTGAATAATAAAATATTTGAAGTTAGTATATATAATATGAATATGTATGTCTTGTAGGCGGAGCTAACTGAATCTTGTAAATATTAGTCAGTAATATTAGTTATTTCTGATTAATATATTTATTTTATCTTCAAACCCAAGGATCTTTCTAATCGAAGTTTCCTGTATATGGGTTCTGTCTTTGAAGCATGGCGACCTTCCAATGGAACCTTTAGCTACTGTTGGCAATAATGTTGGACCAAATCGTAATGATCGATAACGCCAACTGTAACATTGCCAAGAGTCTTTATCTATATGTGCGACAGTCTTTACAATTATCACTGAAATCGATACTAAATTAAAGTATGAAGGTTTCTGTTCAGCTGAGCGCGAGTGATACACAACTGAGAAGACAGAAGATTCGGTAATAACATAATTGAATGAATAATTAGTATTTCATGCTTTTAATATTTAATATGCTAAAATATGACATTTAAAGAACTGAAAAAGTCGCAGTATAATGGATCGTTGCATCTAAACAGGTAGTTAATGATATCTCTTTCATCTGCGGTAAAAGCCTCTTGAATGTCGGTTTATCTGTTGCCTCTTGAACGTGATTTTTATTATGAATATTTTGTTGTCTTAAACAAGCACTTTCAAAAACATGCAAATAGAGTATTTAACTTTAAAAGTTATCGTGCTGTTTTGCAGAACTTAATTAAGCAGTGTTATTAGACTTAAAAGTGCTTTTTAATTTTGATTCTTAACAGATCCTTTGTCAAGTATTTTTGAAAGATTTTCGCAGATGTAGAACCCTATAACCTCCAAGGACGTTGCATATAACAGCTTTAAGATTCTTTCTACTTTCCATTTCCTTTTATTGCTCGAAATATCATCAGAAAATGGTTCTGAGCAAACTTTAAACAAATGAAGAATAAAACCAAACTCTTTAACTTGAAGCGAAATCATATGCATAGGCAGAAATCGCTCAGCCTAAATTGCCAATTTGTAAATCATCATGAAATTAAACAAAAGATTCATTATCGATCGATTTCCTGGAAAACTAGGAAAAGGTTTTTATAGAAATGTTGATCTTTAAGCTCACACTTAAATCTTCCAAAATTTAATTAAAGCCTTCTCTCTTTTATGGAATAGTTTTCTCCGGCTTTAAAAAAAAAGAGAGAAGGAAAAATGTTATAATAAAAACGGAATAAAAAAAACGAATCGGAAGGGGTGAGAGAGGAGGGATGTAAAAATAAGAAAGCGGATTGTTAAGCAGGAAATGAGAGCGGTGAGGTTCTGTTAGCAAAGTTAGGTCATTAGATAAGAAAACTTCCCATCTCTTCATAGGCGAGCCATTCCTAATCTTAGGCGAAATGAGTTAAGCCTAACGTTAGCACCGACGGCAGTTTGCTGATGCCTGCGAAATCTAATTACCATTTCGATGAGTGGGAACCCTGTGCGGGGGAGGATTACTGCTCGGGCGCCGAAACACTCACTCACCGATCTAATCGGCAAGAGCCCTTCTTCTCAAACCTTCTGATATATTTTTTCCCTTCTCTCTTTCTCTCCTTTCCTTTTTACTTCTTTTCCTTTTATTATTTGTGAATCGTTTCTGTTCTAACTGAAAATCCCCCCTCTATAAAGTCGAGAAACAGCGACTCCCTCATTAGGGTTCATTTAGCAAAGTTGATCGACCGAAATGTCCTTTTCCTGATCCGATGAAAGTCACGTGACAACAAAGCCATCATTCGAACACCATGACAGAAAAATAGGATTCCCGTTTTGGTTGCTACTCGTACTATAGAGCCATAAAAATTGCCTTTGTCCTCCCGCTTCTTAACAGAACTTTAATTACTAAAACAGTTGCTTGAAAGATCTGTAGTTCAGTTACTAAGAGATGACCGGCAAGGAGGAGGATTATATGACTTTCTTGACAATTTTGGATATGTGGAAGGAGTAATAATATAGAGGGCATTTCATGATGAAACCGACAAATGTTCAGTGTTCGGTTTTTTTTCTTTTAGACAAAAAAATTCATATAGACTATGGGTTGATGTGGCGTCGTTACAAGATATAATTATCGTGCGAACAAGTACAGTTTGAGGCATTGTGCATTTCTTCACTGTTTTGCTTCTGTTATTTACCAACAAGAGGAGACAGTTACTGTTATTTACAATGGTTATTATAGTGGAGGACCTGAAGTGGCATTTTGGAATTCTGTATTTGCATAGGCGTCAGAGGATCTTAGGATGATACTGCATCAACATGAATCGTCTTGCTGAATGAGGGCTTCCCAATCGATAAATAGGAAAATGTGGATCAGCAATACCTTTGCCTCCTTGACCACCTGACAGAGTTAAATATTTACCTCTATGAAATTAGAGAGTCCTTGCAAGGAAAGCCAAAAAGAGGAGACCAATTTGTGTAAACAAAAATGGAAACAGCTGTTAACACTGGCGATGACACTGCTGAAATTCTTTGGAGGAAAGCTAATAAAATGTAGGCGACAAAGAGATGGATACTAAACGATATCTGTGAAAGTGAATGTGACAATTTCCATTTATGTGATTTCAGTTTAATAAATCAAGAATTATTAACATGGATAGTTTTATGACGAGGTTTTATACATTAAAATTTCTATAATGAAAGTATGGTTTTTGCTTAAAAGCATCATTCGAACACGCCAGCGAATTTGTTGGTTACGTCATATGCATTCGCAACGAAGAGAGACAGGCCTGGGAGCGGAAAATCACCTAACCATCAGGGTGCTAGGAACTGATTGTTAACATCCAAGATGGATGCAATGAAGGTTGGATTGTTGCTAACACTCTGATGGTTAGGTGAGTTTCCGCTTCCAGACCTGTCTTTCTCGTTTGGCTTCGCATTCGCAAATATTCACTTACAATATTATCGCTTTATTCTTCCCGTGACCTCATTTTATATGTAATGGTACACAACATAAATACGGTAATTTATGCTACAGAAATGGAAATAAGCATTTTGGACCGTAAACAGCTTCAGCGATTCGTCAAATGGCCGCCGTTAGAATACTTGCTATTATTAGTAAAGAAGACAGCCATATTCAGTATGTACGTTTTGTATCTTTTGGTGACTATTTCTGTGTCTGTGTGTAGTTTGTCATATTCTCCCATTTCCACCTCAACTAAGAAAATTTATAAGTTGTTGCTATATGAATCAATACTTTCCTGGAAATTTAGCGTTTTCATTCTGATCCAGTACAGTTAAAGTTAATACAATAACATGAAATATCGTTATAAAGAGAAAAGATTTTCAGATTACATGCGCAATGATAAAATTATAACGTAACGATATCGTCAGAGCCCAGTAGAGTTTAAAACTCGTGTTATTAACATTCTCAGATGATTTCCATAAGTAAGATGCAGAACTCTATTTATCATTCAACTTTAATTTCGTTAAATAATGTTGTAGCCACCATATAAAGACTACCCTGAAATCTAATTTTAATAATTTCATCAATCTAAAAGGCTTAACTGTATTTTCTACATCCAGTCCGCATTAAAACCTTTAACATCCGTTAATAGAGCCTGTTAGTGACAGTCTTATTAAGTTTAGTTTTTTTTAATCGAAAAACATCAACAACGTATATGAAATCGCAACGAGGGCGACTGAGATCCCATTGCGTCAAAATCTCATCCTTAATAGCGATAAAGTTGGAAATTTCCAGGTAAATATTTAATTGCAAAAAGAACGGAATTTTAACGAGTTCAATTTAATTTTTATTGTGTAATGCAAAGTGTAAATTCCCTTTATGTTATTGTGCTTGTCATTAACTCTACGGTTTCCTTTGAGACTAATTTGATAGCTTCACGCGGTTTTTCCAGGGAGAATTTTCTGACATTCTTACCTGGAACGCGTTTCTTTGGCAAGCCTGCTACAAGGACTCCAAGTAAATCATCGCTCTATCTCTGATTTATCGCTCTCGACGTATTCATACAATTTTCATTGGTTTCGATCGGAGGGAGTTACGATCAAGGGAAGAAAATAACTCCACGTGCAGAACAACGTCCGAATCAATGGAGATCTACCATTTAGAACAGTCTCCAAAAAACCTTAAAGAGAAACGTATACAGAATAACAAGGAATTATAATGTCGCGTTCGTTTATATATATAAATCGAACGTGATCTTCTGTGGTTAATTTTCGTTAATAATATATAAATCGGCCATTTACACAAAACAGATTAGTCAAATGAATTATTTTCGCCTTTTTCAATGGTAAAACGAAGTGCTTTTTCACTTGAGAATAGAGAAATCGAGATTACGACTAATGTAATTTTATTATTGTACTACTTGTGTTCATAAACATCAGTTGGTATTAACTGATAGAACATTGCGTAAAGACGATGGTTATAATGAACTTTAGAAGACTGCTGGTAGGCAGGAACAGTAAGCATCGTCAACACACTTCTCGGATACATCTATGAACACTGCAATTGAATTTGTGCTTGAATATGTCTACTTTATCTGTACAACAACGGCTTGAAATTTAAAAACAGTCGATAAAGCGAAATTTTTGCAAAAGCCTGAAATAACTTTTTCAGTTTGACTTAAAGCTTGCCGTCTTCTTTAGTCAGGACATTACTCTGTCCATTTCTAAGACCGTTATTTTTTTTAAAACAACACTCGAACGTACCTACTTTTTCATATGAATTTTGAAGAAAGCCTTCCATTGGAATTGGGATTTATTGCAGTCAATTCTTATTACAGACGGTTCAGACACAAAACGTATATTTTGCTGTCATACATGATCAGGAGAAGGAAAAACGCTTTCATAACTCAAATGATATTTAACAAACGCAGAGTTTTGATGATTATATATAAGTTCCTTCTCTCTTTCTTTCTTTCTTTCTTTTTGTCCTTCCTTCCTTTCTCGTTTTCAGTGTGTTTCTCTCGGGTGGTGACTACCTCCCACGCACCAGGAACTGACCACCTGGTTCTCTTTCTTAGGCACTCTTATGATTTGTGCGTTCTTGGAGTGTGGAGGGAGGAAACTGTCGTCGGAGGGGGTAATATATGAGCGCCTATGGTTGTGCCGAATGAACCTAGATCCTCTATACCCTCTCTTTCCACCCCACCCCACCATTTCGCCCCTTTTTCTTCCATAACTCCGGCTGTGGCCACATGAACACTTTTCGCTCCTTCTTGTGGAAATTCTGATCCTTCCAGACGGCGAAAATTTTCTTTCGGAAAAGAGGATGAAGAATATGGAGAATTTAGGCGGTAAATTCTTTCACTTCAATCCGATATTTTTGTAATAATAATATATTTTTGTATCCATAATAATATGTTTGTGAGATTTTAAATGCAGCGTTTACTTTATTAATAAATACCATTGACGTTTTGCATATACAATGTTTGAAAGCACGCCCAACTTCAATTATGACATTTTAAAAGTTTTATTTTTTCATGTAATTTTTATTGGTTAATTGTTTTTTATGACATTATTTAAAAGCAATTTGAAGATCTATTCTTATGTAATTCAGATGTTGCATGAAACGGAATTTCGTTTAAGTCTATTAGATAAGAAAGTGCTTTCTCAAATGTCACTTCCGAAATTTTATCTTGTTTCTATAAAGATGTTCTTGTAAAAGAATAGGGCATAAATTCAAACCTTTATCGATATATCATAAAAACAAATGGAAAAAATAAATTAGACAGAAAGGTATCTTTTATCGAAGGAATGCCACAAACTATTCTTTTGTAATTGCTTTAAGAGAACGAGGAAAAAATCAATAGAAGACGCAATTTTTCAAAAATTAAAAAAAAAAAAAAGAAAAAAAGAAATTCAGAATTCGAAAAATTCTCAGAACGCTCGTTGACCTCGAATTATAATGGGATCTATTAAATAATTTCAAGAAAGGTTAATAAGTCCATGGTAATGTGAAAAGATTAAGGGAAGGGGGGAATCGGAGCGGAAGCAGTCGGAATGTCACGGGGGACATTTTCCGGGAAAATTAAAAAGAGTCCCCGAAGGCGGAGCGAGGGATTTTGGTATCTCCGTTTCTGACCGACCGCACACTTTTCGCTTTATAATTGAGTTCGTAAAAATCGCCGAGTTTGTCTCGAACGAAACTGCGAGGAAAACTTTGTTTGCTGTGAAAACATTTCAACTGATGATTAAATGTCGGCCCCAGCGAAAGACAGGGTTCCCCACCCCCCGGGTTGCCTAGCAGCGAATGACGCGGATGGATGCGACTGGCTGATTGATTTCGCAAGGAGCCGCTGGTTCATCTACGGTGCCACCAGTCTATACCCTCTCCTCACACAAACCCCCACCCACACACCAACACCGCAAAACGATATGCCCCAACCCCGGCATCTGGATGGGGGGGGGGAGGAATTGAGAAAAATTTTATGGGAGGGGGATAGGGAAGGTGGTGGATGTAACCAACGACGTCTATCCGATTACAACCTACGCTGAACATAAAAACCGCTTAATACTTATATTAACTTCACGAGAGGTTTTTTTGTGACATGGAGAATCGGACTTTCACTTTTTTCCTCTTTTCTTTTTTGAAGAAATTACTCCTGTTATTGGAATTTGAACTCGGAGCTCTGTGAATATTTGACATTCATATCTTGGATTGTCCTTTATCAATGGTTTCTCTTACTGTAATTTTTACTATCTAAATGGTGAGAGTATTTGTTGAATATTAAGAGCATCTATCTGAAATGAAAATTCCATAAAAGTCAAGACTAATCAAAATGCTTAGTTTCTTCATTTTGAATCTCTTCTAAAACAGCCTTGTGAAATCTGTGAAATGTGTTTGGATATGCCTATCAATTTCGCAATGACTATACGTCGGTTTTAAGTCTCGAGGCTATTTTCTTAATATTGCCATGCAGAGATCTTGAGTGTTTGCAAGAGGAAAAATTATGTTAGGTTTAGAAAACTTTCATTATTATAATGAAGCCTACATTTTTTCCCAATCCTGAATTAGTGTAATCAGTCCAATTACATTGTAAGTTTTAGAGTTTAATTTATAAGCCGTAAGGATAGCTTTCTTCTTGTTTATATGTTTAGCATCTTGTTTTGGTTAGAAGTGCATGGCTACTATTGACTCAATGGTCCGAAGAACATTTGCGGTGGTCCGTGAAAGCAAACTGCTGTAAATTGTTTTCCATTTTCATTATGACTCGTTGATTAAAAATTAATTTTTCATTTTCCGTTTCAGATTACACCTCGGGGAGTTAGTAATGCAATAAGTGTGCACTGGAGAAATCAGAAACTTTTTTTGTTGTTGTTTTGGTAAATAACCTATATATCATTCATAAAATTTGTTCCGCCGCCACATTTACATTTTAATCCAATTACAATAAGCTCGACAAATTTGTTAAATAAAACATATAATTAGGTTTGAAATTAGAAATGGAAATTGCACTTCTAATCAAAAAAGAAATCATTTATTGTGGTAATGCATGAATTTATACACTGTAGCCTTGTTGATATACAGAGTTAGTGTATCAGGCGGATTCTATATAACAGTATTCTAATCATTGCTTTTTCATTTGATTCATTTGTTCATAGCTCTATCTTATGTCAATATCCATTAGTTTTAAACAGCATGCTTAAAAATCTAATCCGATGCATTTCTCGAAATCTACTACGATGAGACAGAAAACTAAAAGAAATGGGATTAATTGCAATACTGGAATATATCATTCGAAAAAATAAATATTAATTTAAAATAAATAAAAACTCCATTTAATTAAAAAAAATATGAGTTTTTAATTAAATGGAGTTTTTATTTATTTTAAATTAATATATTTTATCACAACTCCTACGAAAAAATATATAACTATAAGAAGCAAATCTTAATACGTTTGCTCATTATACATTTGATCCATTTCTGCTGATGACATTGCCTTAAGTGTGTGAAATTCATCACATTTTACTGAGCGAATTCGTTATTTATAATAAAAAAATATTAAAAAAAAATTAAAAAGCTATTTTTGTGAAATAGGGTTCATTTCAAATTAAAATCCTCTCTACCTCATTATGCATACATTTTTATACAAAATGAAGGTACTGGATAAAAAAAATAACGAGTCACTTAAATGTTCTTGGCTTATCTTCCTCATAAGTATTATGTATCATTTGAATGTGTTGTCAAATTTCTTATTAGTCATCTCAAAAACTGTTTGGTGTATAAGCTCAAGTTTTAAACTCTGTTTTTAAATGGATCATACATGGTATTTAATGTCAGTTCGTTATGCAACATATTACCATCAATTATCACTTCTTTCACGTTATCATTATGGATGTAAAAAATTACTGCAAATGTAAAGCTAATCCATATACAATTCTAATACCGTTCTTTTGCTCGGAAATAATGTATATAAGATAAAATATACTGACGAGCAATAATAAAAAAATTGGCTGAGCCTACACTTGAGAGAATTTTTCTCAAATTTTGCTTAGTAAAAAATAAAGAAAATTATTGCGTTAACTTGATACCCTGTAAATAGCTTGGATATATGGAAACAGAAAGGAAAAAATCCGCAACCTGGATTCAAGCTCGTACCATCCAACTCACTGCTCTAAACCTACTGAATGCCCGTGATAGATCAAAAACTAGGTCGAATTTTTCTTGGTTCGAATCCAGGTCGCGGATTTTTCATCTCTTTTTCCATATATTTAACAACCTGCTTAATACTGTATTTAAAGCTGCAGAATCATTTAAATAATACTAAACTTTCTTCAGCTAAATTTGAAAAAGAAGTTCCCAAGTGCAGAATTATAGACTGAGCCGATTGTTTTTTCTTTTCCTTTCAAGTAGATAGTTAATTTTGGAATACCGTGTATATTATTAGCAATTATGTTCTTATTACACGTTGTTTGTTTTCTTCATTCTTCTATGATGATTCCGACAGCTCATCGTCTTGGATTTTCCATTCCGACATTTTAACTACAGGAAATGCCTTTCCATGCAATCATTTTGCATTTAGAATGCACTCAAAATACATTTTTGAACGCTAACGAATATTTAGATATACTTGCGTAGCAGCAGTTCTATTTTAGCTAATAATGAAACTGTTAACTAAGTTGTTAGTGACACACGCTCGCTTTTTTATCTTCCCTTACAGCTTTTCGAATATTTTCCCAAAGTTAACTCGCTTTACAGCTGACTACTCCTGCCTAACCTTTCGAAACCTACTACTGTAATCTGTTCCACGCCATTGACTCACGTTAAGTCAATTTTCAGAAGGCAGATATCGAATTTAACCACGCCCCATGTTTGGATGGAGTACAGTTACTGACGTTCGAGTAATGAAAGTTCGTCTGTATTCCTTCTTTTTTCTCTCTCACTCTTTTTTTACTCTTTTCCTTCGGCGTACATACTCTTACTGAAATGAAAATCCAATTCCCGAATTTCCCCTTGCAACAGAGACGTTTTTTTCATTCCCTTATGTCAGAGTTTATCAGGAGATAAACATTCAATATGGAAAAAAGAAGGATAACGAATGGAGGAAAGGGGGAAAATTAAAAACACCCAACCCTTTAGCTACTTTTTTATTATTATTTCGTTTGAGTTGTTTCTTTTTTTTTTAAATATAATCTGGTGGTTTTGACGACGAGTGAAGAGTAGCAATTAGCCTCGTTCGTCCAGCCTCCAAAATCCACCGAGTTCCTTTGTGGAGTGTTTTGTGACTTTTCTCAGCCTGGTCGTTGCGTGATTCATAGTTTAATTGTAGCCACAAGGAAAAAGAAAAAAAAAAGAAGTTACAGGGGAGGGATGGCAGCGGAAACTCAGCAAGAAAAAGGAGAAAGGGAAGAAACGGTCTAAGATCTTTGGCGTCATTATAATAAGACGGGAGCTACCTGAGTCACTCGTTTTTGCATGTTGTCCGACGGAGGCGCTATCAGCCCTCGCCAGACTTTTCCCACGGTTACTGCTTGCCATTTCCACCCCACTTTTTACAATCGAAGAGATAATAATAATAAATAAAAAATAAATAAAAATTAAAGAAGATGACTAGAGAGGGGAAAATAACACCTTTAATGTTACCCTAACACAGAGAGACATTCTTTTTATTTGTTTCATCAGCGATGATACTTTGTCTAGAATTAAATGATTAGAATAAAAATTTAAAAAGCCTTACTTTAATATGAACACCGGAGAAAAATTATAAAGTTACAGGAATGAGCGAATGAAAAAAAATGACAAATATTATATGAATTCCATGGTTTCTCTTTGCCTAACTGTGGGGAGGCCAATTTTTATTGAAAACACTTCGAGCAATTTTTCATCTCTAGTTCAAAGAAAATGAAATTTAAAAAAATGGTGAATCGTTTATTCATTTATTTATTTATTTCTTCACGTAAGAAAACTTTCACCGCAGCTCGGGGCTATGGAGCCATTAGTTTTTTTTCTCTTCGTTTCGTAACGACACTAAATTACGATTGCTGCATATCGCCGTTGGTTTCATGCAATAAAAACGATCAGAGGCTGAGAAAAATCAGAAATGAGCTCCTGTTAACCTTATGAACACTAAAACTGGAGTAATATAACGAAACGCTCAGTATTTAATGGTGATAAACGCCAATAAATTCTGAAATATGTTCGAAACTCGTAAAGCTCAAACCCATTTTACAAATAAACGAGAACATTACCCGAAAAATCAGTGTTATGGTCATTGTACAGAATGGAGATAAGCAAAATCATTATTAGTCCGAAATTATAAGAAAGTTCTACAAATGAGTATGCATTTCGATTTCATGTGTTTTGGTTTTATGAATTAATGAATAGGGTTTTCTTTTGTTCTCCGGGATTTTAGGGCTAGGATATGCAGATTCTGAAATTCATAATTTGACTTCTCTGCATCCCGATACACTCAATATTAATGAAAATATTTATCGACATTCATTTCTTGACAGGATCCATTGTACAGTGTTAGAACATTAGCTTTCTAATCACTGAATATTGACCTAATCAGGAGTTTCTGCCATGGTGTTCAGAACCGTGGTGTTAGTAAACAAACTTTGATATAAAAGTAACAGAAAACTTAAAAAGGCAATAAATCACAATCTATATACAGTAATTCTATCAGGTGTGCACAAGAATCAATAAGAAAGAAGTGGGATTTTTGGCTCATAATGAAGAAATTAATACCGGAATAGTTACCTTTCTAATCACCAGTTGGCATCGTATGGAGTTACCTAATTTGCGTAGAGTTGTGGTAAGTTCACAACAATAAAGTTGGAAGATCTCTATATACAGGGTGATTCTGAAAAAGTGTGTGTGTATAACTGTAAGCAATGATAGAGGTGACCAGAATGAACATTTTCTTTTAATACAATGTTGGGTCGCAAGTACGTTGTTCAGGAGCTATCACGTTTTATGTTAATGACAATAATACGGTTTCGTGTACATCACGTGTGTCTCTGGTTTAGACGCCAACCAAAAGAGACAACAAAAGCTGTAAACATTGCGTACAATAACGACGCCAGTTCAAAGCAAATGTTCGAAGTGACGGCCACCAGTGGTGCGACATAGCTGACACCGCCGACGTAA
Organism: Rhysida immarginata; assembly: GCA_023313115.1. Lineage (NCBI taxonomy): Eukaryota > Metazoa > Arthropoda > Chilopoda > Scolopendromorpha > Scolopendridae > Rhysida > Rhysida immarginata. The sequence goes on from JAHWFO010008480.1 coordinate 5,095,292, forward strand.
GGATTCTCGCACCCGGTGAAACATGTCTGGAGTATCTTGAATAGCACCAGCAATTCGTGCTACAAGATCACCCGCTGTGTCCACAAGTGTGTCATACACTAGGCTCTGAAGATGGCCCCATACAAATAAATCAAGTGGGTTGAAGTCAGGTGAGCGAGCTGGCCAGGCTAAAGGCCCACCTCCCCAATCCATCTTCCTGGGTAGCGGTATTTAGAGTGTCGCGCACTGTCCGAGCGAAGTGTGCCTTAGCTCCATCATGCATATACCATATGTTTTGTCGAACATCCAGAGGGATGTTATCGAAGAGTTCGGGGAGAGTTTCCTGCAGAAACCGATTGTAATTCTCGCCTGTCAAGTGGTTAGGCATGATATACGGCCTTAGTAGATGATTTTCAATGAAAACAGCTCACACGTTCACATTGAAGCGATACTGATATCCCCGAGTTCGTGATAATTCAAGCAATAACACATAAAACGTGATAGCTCCTGAACAATGTACTTGCGATCCCATATTGTATTAAAAGAAAATGTTCCTTCTGGTCACCTCTGTCATTGCTTACAGTTATACACACTTTTTCAGAATCACCCTGTATTTTGATTTTGTATAGCTCCAAAACCAAAAACCGAAAAGTCTAACATTGTAAGATCTGGAGACCATGCAGGATTCTGTTTAAACAACGCCGTTCAATTGCTCTCGCAACCCTACAAAACCATCTGGTGGTCGGAAATGTAACCTTTCTAGTATTAAATTTATTCATTGTCCTTCTGTCTGTGCATTTCTGTGCAAACTTTATCAGATTGCCATTTATTACACTTTCAATTTATCTGTTACTTTTCGTTCAACCGATATGTGCAATTGCCTTAAAGGCTTAACAGAATTAGCAATTGGCTTTACCTGTTAAATCCTCATTAATCGATTAAATCTTTTATTAAGAGAGGTTGATGACAAGCAATAACTGCTAAGCAGTTTAAATATATCCGATACAAATACCTGGCAATGTTGTGTAATTGATAAATTCGCTGGAAACTTTATTTTCGAAATAAATGCAAGAGCGAAATTTTCTGTCGTCACCTTCAAGAAAGCGAATGAAGTTAATAGAATAAAAGTTAACTTTTGTTTGCACGCCCATGAACTTTTGGTTTTCAAGGAGTGTGCTTTTTAAAAGCTTATTTTTCACTTGGATAATTTCCTTCTTCTGCATGGCTTCCAGCTGATCAAAGCTCTGATGCTTTATAATGTCAAAGTAAAACAGCCACGATACTTCTTCCTTCCCCCACACCCTTTTTTCCCTGCAGCAAATAATTACGATCGAAGACAATGTTATTAAGACCCTTCTAGTTATCGGGGATCACCAGACATTTCAAGAAATCGTTGTAATAGAGACCTTAACGGGATTTCGGTGGCCAAGGTCAGTAGGAGTGGAGGGGATAAGAAGCGAGAGAGCTGAGTTGAGATGACTTATCCAAGTTCGGGTGAAAATCTTCTGCCATGACCATGAATCAATGTCCGGTCCGACTAGTGAGTCGTGAACTCGGTTTGTGGGAGTGGAGACACTCAACGACTTTAGTTTACGACAGAAGGAACTAAAAAAAATTCTCGACAAAATGGGATGGCCGAGGTGGAGCCAGCTTTCACGACCAGGATAACACCGCGGAAAAATGGTTGATCTTTACGAAGGGGGCGGACAACGCCCACAGAAGCATGGGCAGTATCACTCCCACGGAACCCTTTCGCACCGAATACCCTTGTAAACAGACGCTGTCACCACAATTACAGCGGCACTTTAGCTATAGTGTTACACGGGAATTGAGTCGACCGCTTGCGGCCACACTTGCAGATGGGAAAAGAGAAGTCTGCCTTCTCATTATTGGCTTCAACGTTTTCTCCATTTTACTTTGCCTCTCTTTCACTTCGTTTTTTTCCTTCTTCCTGTTTTTCACTTTTCTCTCTCTCCCTCCCATCCTTCTGTCTCATCCGCTGCAGCTGTAGAAGAGTTAACGGGTGAATAGTCTTTGCGGTTGTTAGCATATAAACTGCGTTCTCATTGTGGCCAGCAACGAGGAAAAAAAGAAACCCAGCAAACACACAGACACAATCTGAAAAAGAAGTCGAGGTTCATATTTAATGCTCAAAGAGCTAAGTTGATAGCTGAGGGGTAAACAGAGAGAGAAAGAGAGAGATGCACTCTTCCCATTGCGAAGTTCAGTGGGAAGTCCTGGGAGGTCTGGCGAGTGGAAGAGGTAATTGGACCGCGCTCGCCCAAAAGTGGATGACCATGTTGACAGACCTTACTTGTGACCCACAACTCTCACTACGTGTCTCGCCCACTGAAAGAAGTCTTGTTTTACGACTGGAGTAGAATTACGCGGAATAACAATTTGCAATTGAGTTGCGTAACATTAGAGCTAACTCATTTAAAATTGCAGACGTTTTAAGCTTAAACGACGGAGGGGAGGGAAAGGAGCGAGCTAAAAAAAGAACTAATGAGAAAGAAATTTTAATCCTTCTGTCCAGATTTCTTTCCCCAATTATGTAAAAAAGCTGACAATAAACAAACAAAACAAGCACGCCTCTATTATCTAATGTTTCTCTTCTGTCTTCACTTATTAACATCTCGCTTTGATCATTAAAACCTTTTTTTGTTTAATTTCCTTTTAATCGGGTGTGCAAACAAATGATCAAGTTATTAAGTATTGCGTTGATAAATATTCTAAAAGAGCTTTCTCAGTAAACAAGTGATTTGCTTTAAAATTAAAAAATTAAAAATTTTAAATGATTGCGTTAGGTCTCCAAGGAATCAAAGCCACGCTAAAATTTAAAACCAGGAACATTAAGATGGTACCAATGTCATATTAATGCAAATTTAATCATTTCTTGAGTTTATTTTTATATTCTTAACACAGTCTCTCTAGCTAAATAATTAATAATCTCATTCTTCGTAGTTACAGTATAAACAAGCACACTATAAAGGCACACTCGTTATGTGAAATACACACTTAAACATAGAACTTCAACTCTAATTTTGAAGAGGTTTTTCAAATTTTACAAAAATTAATTACAGAATGTTACTAACTTTTATTAAACTTTATAAACAAGTCGTTTTTAATTAACTCGAAACTGTTTCAATCGTCCTGAGGCGAAGACGCTTTAATGTCGTTATCTACCCAATCAAATATATTTTTCAGTTACTATTTTCTGTTGATTGTTAAGTTTGGGTTTGGTCGAGATGTATTTCCTTCATTTTCATTACTTTTATTGTTACAGTTGTGATTAGATTTGTGATTATTTATTTTTACAAAATATAAGAATTAATACCAAAAATAGCTCTATTTCTTATAATAACAGTGTTTTAAAAATTACTCTCTAACAAATGAAAAAAGCCTATAATAATAGAGTAATCCGATGTTGACTTGTCAACAAGCATTTCACGACTCCATTGTATCTCAGTCTTACCAATTTGCCGAACAATGTCCTCACAAATTGCTTCACACAGGAAACCATTCAGCTGTAGGCTAATAGGTATTTCACATCGAACTTTTAAATCGTTATTAATTTTTAAAAAAATTCTGAACCTATCAAAAGAGACGTCTACAGTGAATTAGCTAAATTTTGAGCTATCTCTCGAACTTTAACGTGCTCTAAACAGCGACAAAAAAGCTTTTAGACGCACAGTGATTTTTATATATATTCTTAATATTGCATTTCCAATTTTAGAGGCAGTCCATGCAGTAATATAAAAGAATGGATATTAATGAAAGGTTGATCTAAAAGAATTAAAATGGAACAATTAATATTATGAGAAATGTAAAGAAATGGATAGGTTCTTATTCTACTATTTCAGAAGAATGTTAAACAGGCTTAATAACTCTGATAATTAAAATATTGTTAAGGCACAGAAAATATTTAATAGAAAGAAAAACAATGACGGAAATATTCATTATTAACAATAATTAAGTTATTTTTTTAACGAATTTAATAATGTTGGTCGTTCTTCTAAATACTGTTTTTCATAACCCTGTAAGAACATATTAAATAAAATTACAACGATTTATCAAAAGCTCTTTTATATTAGAAGTAGACATAAGAACATATTATTATTATTATTATGGAAGAAAATTATTTAATGTTAAAGACTAATCAATTTTTATATGTTAATTAAAATTAGTAAAGCAGCATAAAATCGCGAAAACCTCAAGTGAAATGCGCCATTAAAAAAAAAATCACCATTTTTAAACAACTTTAATCTTTTATGGGTAACATTATATTAAGCGAACATTCACCCTGTGGTGAAACTTCCTTTATTTATATAAAATTTAAAAAAGTATTATAATCCAGTTTCTAATCCACTTTTTAAAGCGTAAATAAAAAAAAAGTTACCATCTAACTATCTTTTAAATTTTCCTTTCTAGGTAATGAACCGAAAAAGAAAGACGACAAACATCCTTATCACAAAAAACTACAACTCTTTAATAACCTTGCTGCATAATAATGATGATGATGTTGAATTAACCGTGCTTCCTATTAATATCAGAAACTGTCATTGGCCCTGAGGTAATTTAATTCACTGTAAACAAAACCATCTATCAATTTATTTCATTATTTCAGCAAGACAGATTGACTGTAAGAAATTATTTTTTGTCTCTTTTACACACTACAATAAGTGTAAAAGAGAAGCAATTAATTAATTAATCAATTAATTAGCTGTCCACATTTTTCTTTACCGTGTGAAACAATTTTCTGACAATTTTTCCTCTAGGAATAACGACGCCCAATTAACAATAAACGAGCAACATTAAAAGATAATCAGGAGCCGATAACCTTGTTGAGGATTGATGATTTCGGAAGAAGAATCATTTCAAAATTATATATAGAATATATTTACAATATATACCGGTAACTGGATGGTAGTGGCACCATCTGCCTCCAAGAAATGGAGGATAAAGCCCCTCAGTGTCATTCACCAGACGGTAAGTCAAGGTTTGTCTGCTTGGCCAAGTGAGAAAAAGGATACAAAATAAAAAGACATTTGGTTCGCCAGTTTTTTTTTTTCTTCTTTCCTCGTAGCAAGTTAAGGGTCTCCCCACCCCAACGTCAATATTATCTCCTGCCAACGCATGCGTAGAAGATGCTGCAACGGCTAGTGCACACGGACCCATCACCTGACTCCAGTTTCATACTACCACTTGCCAACTCTCCTCCTCCTCCCCGTCTTCCTTCCCTAATGTCATTACAATTTTGTTCGCCTGATATTTTAGGTTAAAAGCCTCGTTGCTGTTGTCGATTAACTTAATAATATACAAGAAGGGAAGAAAGGGTTTATTATTAAGTTGTATTTGTTGTTGCTGTTCCGCTTAATGGTACAAGAGTAGAATTTGATTTTAAATCCTCAATCACAGACAAGCGCTCCCATTGTAATGGTCTGTATTTTAATAAATTAAGAATTTACGCTTCGTCTAAAGCGTAGGCGTTCAAAAAAGAGCTCCAGGGGCATAATAACTGGACTTTGTATAGGGGGAAAATGGATGTCTACATGAAAACGTTAACACATAATTTAATCATTTTTTAGAACTACTAATTTTTTTTAGTAATTCATGACTCAAATCAGTATAATTTAAAAAAAATTATAATTGCTTTATTCTAGTTATTATAATTATTAAAATAGTTATAACGCTTAAAATAATTGTATAAAGAAGCAGTTTTTAAAGAAAATTTCTTTACAGAAATCGTATCTTTATTGTTTCCCTAAAGTTTTTAATTACTTAGAATAATAGAAACTTAGAAATTTATTTCATTATTGTAAAGAACGAGAAATCAATTATAAACTACATTTTTAAGTTTTCTCTTAATAAAAAGACAGATAAATTATCCATGAGAAGATTTTTGAGAAAATCTATTAACTTTTTTTTTATAAAGTTTGTTATATTTAAAACTGACTTGAATGTAATTTTAGAGACATCCTGACGTAAATGTTGGTAAAGAATATTAAGGAATGGTGCATAAACACAAGAATTGTAGAAATAATTGAAATACCCCGTGTTAGCTGTGTTTGATGTTAATAATGCTGTTCTTCCTGAAATTGTACGCACCACTGACTGCCTTTATTTTCGCTTAGGAGAATGCAGATTTGATCACTTGTTAATAGGCGTCAGTATATCTGCAGACGCCATGATTGCGCAGAGTATAACCTTCAGCTTATTATGTATATTGAGAGTTATGCTATCGAAACACCGTTAAAGGTAAAACGTCTGCTAAAAACTGGTGTTGACAGAAGTGCAATCTAAATGACAGATGCAGATGGTTATTAAAAGAGAACTGTAACACCTAAGAAGAAGACGAATGCTACGAAAGTGACTGCAAAGCTACATCTACATCTTGATATTCTTGTTTGCAAGAAAGCAGTGCAGAAGGAGGTTCCTAACTAGGATATTCTTAACCGAGCTACAGTCGTCAAGTCATTGATAATCCAGATAACTTAAACATGAGAAACCAGTGGTGAAATGTGCAGAAATCTTGGTGCTGGCAAGTGGAAACCTGTCATATGTTTTGACGAATCGTTCTTCAGACTGTTCAGTACCATCGACCGATTCGAACGAGAAAATTTAAAGACGAATTGGATTGTCAAAACTCAAAAGGAGAAGTTTGAGGGTTCGTCATGATTTGGATGTCCATATCGTATTTTACTGCAGGCTGAATATCTGGCAAGGATTAGGCACAAATTTTGAGCAACTAGATTCATCCAATGGCGCAATTATTATTTTCTGTAGATGGCATTTTCCAGAAACACAATGTCCCTATCCAAATCTCTGGCAAGATCCAATTCTTGGTTTGAGAAGCATATACGCAAGGTTAAACCTCTTCCCTAATCTGGGAATTAACCAGATTTCAACATCTTCGAGCCTGTTTGATCTGCTTTGGAATTAGGAGACAATAACCGAACTCCCACATATATTTCCCAAGGAACTTGAACATGACGGATGGTATAAAATTCTTCTATTAACCACCATTCAGGATTTTTATGCTTCTTTTCCCGGCGATTTCAGGTTTTATTGCATGCCAACGGTGGTGCTACACCATATTAATATAAGATTTTCTTAGGATTCGAGTTGTTTCTATTTTTTTTCCGTACCCTTATATATAAAGATGCATAGATGCATATAATTTGACATGGAAAATTTTTTACCTCATTTCTTAATTAAGGTGCATGATACGCTTTTCCTTTATTAAAAAATAATGTGCAATTGAGTTTCAACGTATGGAAGCTGTATTCAGCAGCTTTAAGCATAATTAGGTTTTTGCAAGCGAACAGCCGTAGTTAGTTCCTACAAAGAACTAATATCTTCAATTCACGGATTTAATAAAAATTGATATTCAGTCTGGAAAATAATCGGTGGAAAGGAAAAAAATGAGGAAAATTTAAGAATGTCGGTTTTGTCTTCGTCCTTCCTTTCCCAGAGCAGAAGGAACAAGAAATTCATCCACCAGATGGTAACGATCTCAACCGGAGTGATTGAGTGACTCGTCCAGAAATTAATAACTTCAATGCGCCTTTTGAAATCCAGCATAATGCCTAGCCTTGTTTGTTATTGCGACTAATTTTTTTTTCTTGTTTTTCATTATTTTTCTAATTCAGGCGAAACTTACGACGGAGTTTTGCCATTGCCTTGACGTCATTGGATTACCGAGCGCTGTTGTTATTTTTTTCCTGGTAAGGAATGAAAGAAAGACAAACGAATAGCAGAAAATAGTCAAGAGAAAAGGAGAAAGAGAACTTATTACTGGCCAAAGGAGAAGCAATCAAAAGAAAAAATTTTGGGGCCCTCCCCCTTTTCTTTTAGTTCAAAAAGCGAACCAGATGCTCATTTCCAGTAATGTTATCAAAAATTTATCTGCTTATTTTTTTTTTTAAATGGTTTCTTTCTTTTACTTCAAGTTTTGAGAAAGTCTTGAAAACAATTACCTTTAGAACATAAGAAAATTAATTTTAAGTCTCGCTTAAAATTAAATTGGGAAAAAAAGTAAATGACGCAATTACAAAAAAAAAAGACGCACAGGTGGTGTCTGGTTGAATATCTTAAAATTCTTTTTTAATTTTGATCTACTAAAAAATTTAGAAAGCATCCCCGAAAGTCATTTCTCAATTTGCGCGATTGAGGAAATTAAAAAAATGTGTAACTCAAGAATCTAAATAGAAAAAATGAAAACAGTTATGTTTGCCTTCTGCAAATATGAAGGTAGACGGATAAATTTTGTATTACATGTAAAGTTCTATGAATCGATTCCATTAAAATGCTGGGTAATTTCATTTCTATACAAAATGAATTTTCTACCATGCATAGTTTGGAACTGAATTTGACCAAGCAGACAAAAGGACGAAATGAAATTAAAAAAAAAGTGATTTAATAATGAAAAGTTGAATCATATTAAAAAGAACTTTTTTAAATCAAATCAAATCTTTATTACATAATGAAAAAAAAAATACAATAAAAATACAAATGGGAAAAGGTTATATAACCTGTAAACCCATATTGGCACAAATAAAGCAGAAAGCAAACAAATAATAAACAAAAAAATATTTAGAAATTAGTAAAAAAAAACAAAAAAAAACACTATTTAAGAGCGTTTTAAAAGAAACCTTAGATTTTATTATTTTTTTAAAATTTGATGGAATAATATTCCAAATTTGATACTGCACTATGTAGTTTAATTTAAAATTTCAGGGCTTTTCAGGATATTTAAGCTGAGCTAAACAAGCACTTTTATGTAGCACAGATAAACATGTGTTGCATAACTCAAGTCAGTTTATAAGTAAATGTTAAAAGTATAATAAAGATATATTTTAGGTAGAAGATTCATCACTCTTCCATGACTGCCTTACCTATAGTTGGATTCTGTTTGGAGTCATCACCTGAAAATATCTGTTTTCAAGTTATAATTGTTTTCAAGTTATAATTGTTGTATTTTTTTTATATATAAAATTTTGAATTTTCTTATAATTTTAATAATTGATTTTAATTGTAAACAATAATTTTTAATTAATAAAATTTAAATCACTCGAATATAAATAGCCCTATATATTTTATAGGATTTATAATTGGATATATTTATAGATTCCAATTTTTTTAATATAGATTTTGATGAAGGAAAATAATTTTTACTCTATATTTTTGAAAGTTTTTTGAGAGACTATTACTAGAGTTGTTAAAAAAAACATTCTTCGGAAAAAAATATAAGTTTATAATTTTGTTTTTGATAATTTAATTTTTTTATTAATTATTAAATATTTTCAACGGAATTTTTGAAAGCAGTATCATGTCTATTTTCAAATAAAGTTACATTATACTTTTTAGTTTAGCATCCTTTAATTTTATAGTCTTCGTCTAATCAAATGCACCATAAATCTAAAAACGATATTTACATGAGTAATTAAAAATATACAATCAACTTATTGTAAGCGCAACGTTATTAGATTCTCTTGAAATAATACTTTTTTCCCCCCTCTGAAACGTTATGGTTTTTCCTTCGCAATGAAAAACAAAGTATTTGTTAACGACACAGAAATAAGATTAAGAAGTGTAGAATAAGAAAAAAATTATTTAGACGAAGGAGAAGAAATTCGACGACTACAAATCCCTTTGAATTACAAGGAGACTCAAGAGTTAGGGGATTGCATTCAAAACGCCGATCGCGTATCGTTTCAGACGAGACATTGACGGCAGAAGACGAGGGTCGACGAAAGAAGATAGAGAAGCGGGGGTATAAGAAAGAGGAGGTGGGGGTAAAATAGAAGGAAGGAGTAGGAAATGAAGGACGATGAGCCTTAATTGACGGATTCGTGACTGACTGTAAGTGCGAACGATAGAATGAAAGTAATCGAATCCTAGGAGATAGGGATTGATGAAGGTGGGTGAGGGGGTAAAGGGACGGGAGAGTAGCATCCGACGTGATTGACAATTGGGGGATAAGAAAACCACTCGAGTCCTTCTAATGGAATTACCCAATCGACATGCGTGCAAGCCATAATTAAAGTAAGTTTGACAATTTTCACTACAATCAATAGCAAGGAATGAAGCAGAGTGATTTGCCTGATGGCATCCGCAGCTACAGATGCGCCAAGAGGAAAGGAGGGAGGGAGATAGAATGAGGAAATTCACTTGGCTTCAACTTAACGAGCTTTGATTTTCAGCCATTGGAAAGACTGAACGGGATTCATTCAGTCGGGATAGGGAGAAAAAAAATAACCACCTTTGGTTGAGACGAATATGAAATTTCTTCGTCTCCACCTCACCACAAGAAATCTTTAGTTCCACTTCAGAAGAATTAAACGTGTGGCAGCAGGGATAGGAGATAGTAGAGCAATATAAGGAGGAGGAGACCCTATTTCGCTTTTATTTTATTCGATCTTTAAGTAAGAAAAAAGAAAAAAAAGAAAAAAAAGAAAAAGAAGAGAGAAAAGAAAAAAGGAAGAACGAAAGAAAACCGAACGCGATGCTTGTATTAAATTTGAAATTCCGAATAGAAGCGATTTGGGATATTAGTTTGATAGCAAGGCAGAGAGTTCGCTTTGGGAGTTTAATAAGAACGAAAATTAAATTTACAATCTACAATACAATACAATTTTTCTTAATCTCCTTAAAAATTTCTTAATTAAAAATTCTCATTAAAATTCTTAATTAAATATAACGAAACGACTTGTCTAATTATGGCATATAACTAATTTTACAGGGTTATTCATAAGTCCGTGAAATATTACAAAAAGTCATAACAAATAAACTAAGTAACGGATCGTAGTAAATCTTACAGTAATAGAGAGGTAAACTCTTTAATTTTTTTTTTAATCCCGTTTGCATAGTTACCGTAATTTGCCCGTTAGGAGGTAGTGATAGTAGCAAATATGGCGTTCCGGATAGGATGCTAAGGTAAAGAAGATGCTGCGTTAATGGGATAGCCAACCGGATCGCCAGATTTGACCCCGTGGGAGAGTTCGTCAAAAACACTGTCTTTGTCCCTCCATTCCCCGATAACCTACTGGATCTTCGCAACCGTATCACCGCTTCTTTTGAACTGTGACATGTTGACACGCGCATGAGATGAAATGAATTATCGCATAGATATCTGCCATATCGCCAAAGATGAACACATTGAAATATCTTTAAAAAAAACTTGGAGAGTTTTCCTCTATATCAGTATAATAAAATTTATTATTCAATACATACTTTATTTGTAATGATTTTTTGAAATGTTTCACGGACTTATGAATAATTCTGTATATGCTATTTTTTCAACGTAACAAACTATACGTTCCTACTGTCCTGCCAATTTTCTATAACTCACACCTACTATCAGTTGCAAGCACATTTAAATATTTAGGAATACATTTAACACATGATCTCTCTTGGAACTTGCATATCAATACTTTACTAACAAAACTTAACAAAAGACAGGGAATGATTTCTCATCTGCGCTTTCTCCCCTCTCATATACTGATCCTCCTATATAACTCATTAATACATTCAGCCCTCTGCTATGGTGTACAATTTTGGGGTTCCACTACAAATTCTAATCTTCTACGCTTTTACCGCCTTCAAAAATGGTTCTTAAGAACCCTACTCAACAATAAAATACCCAACTCTATTTCCCATCAGTTTGAGCTATTAGGCATTCTAACCATCTACCATATTTACATTATTCAACTCTGTACATTTGTCTACAAAATTCTGAATAATCAACTAATTCTCTCAACACCTTTTGAAATATCTTACCAGCACACTCTACACTCATATTCCACCCGATCATCAAACCTAATAAGTCTTCCCCTCACCAAAAATAATTATCAACGCCACTGCATCTCTTATATAGGAATTAAATGGTGGGGCACTTTACCTGAGCAAATTTGCACATCCCCTACGAGCTCAGCATTTAAAAAACTATTAAAATTCTTACTTCTAACTAACAAATTACCTACTAACATCTTTTAAACCTCTTTTTTACTACTTATAATAGCCCTTTATTTGCCCGTTTATTTTCCTCTAATATTTATTCTCTCTGCATATAATACCTTATTGGAAACCTCTTTCTGCAACTTTCTGGACCATTCTTGGTCCAGCTTGTCCTCCATAAAAAACTTAAATAATAGTTATAAAATATTTTTTTCTCTTTTTTCCTTGTTTCCCCATTTATCTCTGTAATCCATGCTATATTCTGTATTATAATACTAACTGTAATTTAACGCCCCCTCCAGAGACCACACATGTCGGCCCGCTGGCCATACAGGCTCCAGAGAGGGTTCATTGTAAGTGTTCACCCCTTTTTAAATAAATAAATAAATAAATAAATAAATAAATAAATATATCAAAGAAAAATTCAACATGGACCCGACTTGCAGCGGTTTCTCAATGAATTTCCATTTTTAGAATTCTAAATTCTAAATTATTGACGGATATAGGAAAAATGGACTAGACACAAGAACGCTGGAATACAATAACTGATAGATATTAAATAAAAAATAAAATAACATAGATAAATCAAAAATAAAAAGCGGTTGATTAGTACTGGTTAGGATGTATTACGATTGAGCGGCCCAAATCGACGACCTTGCAAAGCATTCTTGGGCGGCCCAAGCAGATGAAAGTCTGAGGTAGCAAGATCTGGGCTGTAGGGAGGGTGTTCCAGTACCTCGGTGGCGTTTCGGATAGAGGCTATCCTTTGTCAAAGCAGGGAGGGTAATTATCTAAAGCAAGGAGAATATTTGAGAATATCCTATTTATTAAATTGATTCTGTCTTCTGGATTCCTTTCTTTTGTCTTTTGTTTACCAATTGGCCATTTATTAATTAATTCTTATTTATTTAATTTCCTCTCCCTTTTGGTTACTTTAGTTTTAGTTGTTCTATTATTATTATTATTTAATTTATTTTTATATTTGTTTATTATAGTTTAATTTGTTTTTAATTTTTGTTTTATTTTACAGTCCGGATTTAAGAGCCGTATCCTCTGTTCCCGATGCGACTCTTATAAGCGGACTCTACAGTATTTTATTTCTAACTTTTATTTAATATTATGTCTCAGTTTAATTCTCCTCCCCCTATTAGCAAGATGTTGCCTCTTATTTCATTGGCCCATTGTTTTGTTCATGTGCTGCTAATATCCCTTTCACCTAACCAATGGGAGATATTCTTGACAATTTGCCCCCCCCCCCTTGTCTATTTATTCCCTAGCTTTAAGGTTTTATTTTATTTATTTTATTTTATTTTATTATTTTTTTACTTCTTATTTTTGTCTTTCTCCGCTCTAAATAGGTGCCTGGTATCCGAAATACATATCCGGTATTTCAATTCTCCTTGTGGTTTACAGGCGTCCCTGTTTGGTCATAAAAGAAAATTGCCACGTAGATAAATTATTTTTCCTTTCCTGTCCGCCTACTGTTAAAAAAATAGTACTCCATATTAAAAATACAATGGACTTTTCCACATTCTCTTGTTATACAGAGGGTTGAGTACGTTACAACTAAACGATTTACATATGCAAATTCTCCAGCCACGTGGTTAACAGGGCTACGCGGTCGTGAGGAGTTATAAAGGAACATCGCTTCATCATTATTAATCGTTGTACAAACGCTAGCTGCCAAAAATTGATAGATATTGGGAAGGATATATAAATGCACTTTCTGACGCGAAGTGGTCCTATTCCATGATTATAAAACAATGCAAATCCAGGGGTCTCACCATTTCGAAGGCAGGAATCTGTAACATACTAACTAAAAACAGAAAAACCGCAATACCAGCAACGTTGGACGAACCTGGACCCTCAAGACAACGACCCACTCCAAGCAGAACACCGAAGGTTGTAGCCAAAGTCAAACGTCTCATCTTTGCAGAAAATCCCAAAAGGCTGTCGCAAATAAGGTAGGGGTATCTGTGACAGTAATTTCATATTTTATCTATAGATGGCCGTATTAAGATGAACCTTTTGTTTTAATATAATTTATGACATGCGCAGTTGTAGATATAGAGGAGAGAGATGGCGAAGAGTTCAATAAACTTTGTTGAGTTTGATTATGCTGCTCATTATTGTCGCACGACAAGGAATAGAACACAACACATACAAAATTAATAAGTGAATGGAGTTTTATGGACAATACTTCATGTCACAAGTTTGGCGCAGTTCGACCAGGATTCGAGTGTTCACTCTTCATAACGTCGTAGACACACGATGGTGAGTGATAACGTTAAGTTTATGAAAGTTTATGAAAAGCAAAAAGCAACAAAGTTAATTATATTGAAGAAAAAGTAATCAAGTATAAAGAAAACTAAAGAAAAAAGATAAAGAGAAGTATTAAGTCTTAAAGAACAACTATCAAGCATAAAGAAAAAAGTTAAAGCATAAAGATTAAGACAAATGCCTTTTCTTTTATCCCGCCACACCCTCTCAAAATCGAAAGTTAAGAACGGACTCTTGTTTACATTCTTTGAAGCTCGCATTTGAACTTTGTTTCCTAAAGGCGTTAGACTTCAAGCTGTTAAAATGAGAAATATATCAGGAAAAATTATTGAAAGTAAAGAAGATTTAAGACAGTTAACAGTAGAAGAATTAAAGAATGAATTAGAAAAATGAGGATTAAATAAAACTGGACTGAAAGCAGATTTAATAGATCGTTTATGGGACGCTATAGTAGAGGAGGAGCGTAGCCCATCCCCTACGATGTCAGCAGAGCAACAGAGAGCTTCTGCCACGCCCGGGACAGAAACACAAATACAAATGATGTTTTAACTTAATGGAAAAAGTGATGCAACTAATGGACGCTCATTCTTCTCTAACAAAACTATACCAGATTTAACGGGTTCATTAATTGAATTTTCGGGACGAAATAGTGAGAATGTTGAAGACTGGTTAAACCAGGTCGAATTAGTTAAAGAACAACAAAAATTAGCAATTACTCATTATTACCAGTAGCAGATAATAAATTAACAGGAGTTGCTAAAGATTGGCATAAAGCTGTAGGAAAAAATTATCTCAACTGGAATGAATGGAAAATAAAAATCAGAGCTGAATTCGGAAAAAGACTAACGTTACGGTTATGGACTAAAAGAGTTGAAGAAAGAATACAGGGACCAAATGAAACGCTTACTGAACTTCGAATGTTAAGAATAAATTGCCCAGTTGCTGTAACTGAAGAAGACGAAATTGACTATCTAATAGACGGCATTCGTAACAAACAGCACGCAATTGCGATCACGATGCACGATATTCATACCATAGCAGACTTACAGAAACTTGCGCGCAAAGTTGACGAGCGTGAAGAAGAATTAAGAAACAAGGTTTCAATCCCAAGTAAAATTGAAAGAAGAGCTCCAATAATAAATGAAAATAGGCCATTAAATATTCAAGCACGAAAAGAAACTGAAAAATGTACCGCTACATTCAAGAAAGATCCGAAATGGAATAGAAATATGCCTATTGAAGAAGCAAGGTGTTACAGGTGCCAAAATGTCGGCCATCTTGCAAAATATTGTACGCATGATATGACCAAGATATCTGAAAAACCAAAGGAAAAACCACGCCCAGAATCTAAAAATGAACGCCCAGTGTAGCTTACACAAAATAATTCAATTGAACGACCGTTTGTAGAAGTGGAAATTGCATTATTAGGCAAGGTAATGGGTCTTATCGACACTGGCTAATGTGCAACAACCATTGTTAGAAGTTTGTTACCTGAAAACGTAACCATGGATTTTGATGTAGCTGAATATGTCGGAATGGGAGGAATTCCAGTTAAACCTAAAGGATTTGTTGATTTAGTAATCAGGTTGCATGATCATGTATCACTGATAAAAACAGCAGTACTCGAGAAGAATCCAACAGATTGGATCGATTCTATTGGTTTAATAGTAGAAATAGAAAATTCCCAAGTAACATTGAAAACTCGTAATGGCTCAATAGTTAAAACTAAAAAGAACCCATTCAAGCAAGTTACTGTGACTTGATGCCATATGAGAAAACAACTGCCAAAGAACAATCTTTAAATGACTCACAACAAAACCAGTGTTCTGACTTCGAAAACCCTACTGTAGTTTGGGATCACTTGGTTGATGAAGAGACTGAAACTAATATACACAGTATGTTAAGTTGTTCCGTATCTGATAATCAAGAAGACCAGCTGACGATAGTTCAACGTAAAGAGCTAAATGATATGCTAGTTCCCCTTTTGTCTAAAAATAGAGATATTACAGGAAGTTACCAAGGAGTCACTCATCGAATAGATCTCGTCGATTCGATTCCAGTTAAGAAAATACCTTATCATTATGCATGGATAGACCGAGAACTAATAAATAATAAAATTCAAGAAATGAAAGCTCAAGGCATTATTAGAAACAGTATGTCTGAATATGCCTCGCCAGTCGTATTAGTCCGACGTCCCTCACATCTTACAACGCCCTTGCATCTATGTATTGACTACCGTGACTTAAATAAAAAGGCTCGAAAGGAAGTCTACCCAATTCCCAGAATTGAAGACATCTTAGATAAATTACACGATGCAAGTTATTATTCAAGTATTGACTTAGAAAAAGGTTATTGGCAAATACCCATTAAAGAGGAAGACATTCCCAAGACTGCCTTTATTACACCAGATGGTCTCTATGAATTTCTTAAAATGCCATTTGGACTGACCAATGCACCTAGTACATTCCAAACGGCCATGGACAATTTGTTTGAAGATTTAAAGGGACAAGGAGTTCTAATTTATTTAGATGATATAATTGTGTATTCAAAAACGTTTGAAGAACATAAAATATTGATCCAGCAAGTATTAAGTCGACTCACTGAAGCTAATCTTCGTATTTCAGAACAAAAATGCAGTTGGGGATTACAAGAAATAAAGTGCCTTGGATATATCGTTATATGGTTCAGGAAAAAGGCCAGACGATAAAAGAATTGAAGCCATAAAGTCGTTAAAACCACCAACTAATGTCAAGCAACTGCAATCACTACTTGGATTTTTATCTTACTGTAGAAGATTTGTACCAGACTTTGCTAAATATGTACGACCCTTGAAAGCATTACTCAAGAAAAATATCTCTTTTCTATGGAGTGAAGAATGTGAGAGCAACTTCAATCGTTTAAAATTATGTCTATGTAACCCACCAATTTTAGCACACTTCAAGCCAGGAGCAGAAATTGAAATACATACTGATGCCAGTGGAGAAGGGTTGGGTGCAGTGCTCTTTCAAAATCAAAATGGCCAAAAAGTAGTCGTAGAATATGCAAGTAGATCACTAAGTGAAGCAGAAAAAGTACTTCATTCAACAGAACTAGAGGGAATAGCCGTTCATTGGGCTATCTGCGAAAAGTTCAAACATTACGTGGTAGACAACAAATTTACAGTATGGACAGATAATTGGACAGTAGCATACTTAAATATTAAACGTAAATTAGGGAGATAAATGGGAAGAATTGCTCTGGAACTTCAAGAGTATGATTTTGTGATAAAGCATCGAACAGGCAAAAGTAATGTTGTTCCTGACTATCTTTCACGTAACCCACTTCCCTCAGTAATGTTTTTAGAACCGAGAAATGTGTCTACAGAACAAATGCAAGACCAAGAATTGCTAAAAATTATTAATATTCTAAACACTGAAGAAAAACATTTGTCAGTGGAGGACAGAAAGAAATCAAGCTCAATGAGGAGTAGATTCCTAATGAAAGATGGAATTTTGTATAGAAGAGATGACCATGATAGATCTCGATATCAATTGGTAATACCTAAAACTATGAGACGACAAGTACTAGAAGCGTGTCATGATTCTGAATTAGCTGGACATTTGGGTTTGGAAAAAACTTTAATGAAAGTACTAGATCACTATTGGTGGCCTAGTGTAACAAAGGAAATTCGTCAATATGTTGAATCTTGTCATATATGTCAGTTATATAATGATTATAGATCCAAAGCTCAAGCCTCTTTACAAAGTAGAGAACTACCAAAACGGCCTTTTCAAGTTATTGCTATAGATCATATAGAAATGTTACCTTCATCTACGAGACGTGGGAAGAAATGGATCTTGGTGTGCGTAAATTTTGCCACTCGTTATACAAGCACAGATTTAATGAATAGTACTAGTACTGCAGCTACATTAAGAAGTTTGCAGATGAAAGTTTTTGACATTTATGGATACCCCGAACAGTTGATATCTGACAATGGAATTGGATTTATTTCTGAAGAATTTGAAAATTTCATGAAAAGTCACAAAATTAAACACAGTACAACATGCGCTTCTCATCCACAGTCTAATGGATTAGTAGAAAAGACAAATCAATCAATAGAGAATATTATGCGCAAATGTATGGATAACATCACCAAATGGAGCCGTTATGTAAGTTCCGCAACGTTTGCCTACAACACAGCTAAGCAGTCATCAACTCAGAATTCACCTTTTTTCTGCTACACGGATTTCATCCTGTAACCTCTGAGCAACTGAAGGTAGGAACAAGCTTATTTTGTCAAGAAGATGAAGATCGGCTGAAAGAGATCATTTTTAAACAAATTGAATCTATTCAAAATATCGCTCAAGCTCACGATAGAAACAAGATGTACTTCGATCAGAACAAACAACCAAAAGAGTTTCAATATGGTGATTTAGTGTTATATAAACGAATGACTAGACATAAATTCCAAAATCGATGGAAAGGACCGTACAACGTTATCGATGTGATTAATCCTGTGACAGTCCGTATTAGAAGCATTGCTAATAATGACGAACGTAAAGTTCATATTTCTCAAATAAGACCTTACTACACAAGACAAACTGAAGAAGATATTGGAGAAACTAGAGATGAACAAAACACAGAAATGAAAGAAGGACAATAGACGTTTAATTAGGTTTTTAAAATATATTTTATTTAGTAGATTTACTAGAGTTATTTTTGAAAGTAATCCAATTATTTAGCTTCATAATATGTGAAAAAAAAAGTTTGTATTTTGTAATAATGTTTAAGTGTTATAATAATAGTTATATTTTAAATTCATCATGTCACAGTATCACAGTCAACGGTACGCAAAATAATCCACAAAAATCTCAGATCGGTTAAGCGTCCGAAACCTTGTATGGGTGCATCAGGATAAAGCTGCGAGTCATACGTCCAAGTCAACGGTCGCCTATTTGCGAACACTGGAACAGGAGACATGCATGCATTCAATTCCGTTTGAAGACATACCCGTGAAATCTCCAGACGCATCCCCCATGGAATATTGCGGCTTTGGACTGCTGAAACGCGCCCCTGGAAGTAGACAGCCCCGTACATTGGACGGTCTATGGAAAGCCTGTGAAGAGGAGTGGGCACAGATCGACCTAAATTCTCTACGGCGAAGTCTTATTGAATGGAAACTGCGATGTAGAGCCATACTTCGACACCGTGGGCACCAGATAGAACATCACCGAACGCGGGGTTTAGCATAGACTTATGACGCTTGCAAATCGTTTAGTTGTAACGTATCAACCCTCTGTAGTGCAGAGTTTGTAATAGAACAGATTTCTATAAACAGATTACTTTTTCAAATTTAATTGCAAGTGATATAAACTTAATTTTTCATAAAAATACATTAATCTAATTTATTAATTCATATTTCTCGCGAGAATAAAAGCAAACCAGTTCCCTCTCTTAATTTACAAATGAAAAAAAAATGTTTTTCGACATTTCTTGTATCTAGAGAACTAAAGGTAACTTATATGTGCAAGTTTATTTGAACCGATAGACAAAGAATTTCTTCACATTCATACACATTTTCTTTTTACCTTTCTACTGTGCACACATATTACTGTCCTTCATTCTAGGTTTCCCAGAGTAAAATACCACCAGTTTCAACGATATCGTTGCAATGAACGCGTGCACCTTTACAGATTGAGTATAATATACATTTTAGCATTTTGTGAAATGTATATTATACCTTTTCTCCTCTTTCGCGTTCATTGCGGCGTTAATTGTTACACACTGTACAAAAGAGTGCTGATGAAGCAATGGGGGAGGGGGCTAATACGAAAATGGGTGGGTTTGGTGGACCCGAAAGGTTTGACGGTGTCCACCACCAGTACAAACGAGTGAGTAGAGGAGAAAAGGGGAAGGGGAGGGGGAGGGAAGGGAAGGTTCGTCGAGTCGAGCCAACGCCTACATTGTAATCAAATCACTCGCGTTTCTGCTTCAGGGAGCGTCAATGGACATTTTGTTTGCCGGCGGAAGGCCCTGGCCGAAACGATTGCACCTGTTTTAAT
Organism: Rhysida immarginata; assembly: GCA_023313115.1. Classification (NCBI taxonomy): domain Eukaryota; kingdom Metazoa; phylum Arthropoda; class Chilopoda; order Scolopendromorpha; family Scolopendridae; genus Rhysida; species Rhysida immarginata. Next base: position 5,115,550 of record JAHWFO010008480.1, read on the forward strand.
TGGACGTTCATTGTGTGTCGCAGTTTTGCCAAATACTCTCCCAACCCTCCTCCCACTACCTCCACCTTTCCTCCGTTTCCACGTGATTAAGGTTGCCCGCATTTGCCAGGGAGATTAAGAAGAACAGAGAGAAGTCGGCGAAAATAGTTGGAATTGTTGGAAGCGATGCGATATGAATGGGAAATCAACGCGAGCAAATTAATTATTGAACAATTATGATTTCGGACTCGACTGCGGGATTAAACAGAAAGAGGGAGGGGCATGTTTTAATTAATCTGCTCTCTTTCCGGGACTTTATTTAATTTATTTGTTTACGTTTTTACCCCAGCCGACTCTAGTTTATTTGTTTTCGTCTCTTTACCTTTTATCTTCGTTAGATCTCCTTGGGCTAGTGAGAGTTCGAGTGGTTTTCGTTAGTCATTTCTTTGTTTTTCTATTCAAAAAATATGCATATGTATGCTAAAAGATTCCTACACCTATTTAATTTGATCTGCACAAATGAATTTTCCCATGCAACACGTAAGTGTGCACTCAAATATCAATATGCAGAATTGATTGGATTCAAAGCATACACTCCTTTGATCTTAACGCTCTAATTAAATATTTTCACCAGAGCTGCTTTTAATGTTAAGTTAATGGCACAATATTAAATAAAATGGCTCTATATCAATACGGAAAAAATATGTTCAAGAAATTTTTATTTTAAAATTGCACGAAAAACTTTTTTTCGTCACGGAGATGTGATTCTTTCTTTCTTCTAGGGAATGGCGGCACCTCTTTTGAAGACTATTTTTGTAAACAGGTCGTTAGATACATCGTAGTAATTATCTTGTACATTTCAAATAACATTTAAATCGCACGAAGGGAACTGAGTTTTTGTTTGAAATTGATTTTTTTGAAGAACTTTTAACTTGGCGTTAAATTCAATATATTAAGCAACACTTAATGCACACACTTACAAACGCACATAATGTTTGCTCACAATAATTTAAAATCATAAATGAATATTTACACTTTAATATTCAAAGCATGATAATTATGCCTTGACTTAGTAATTCTTAAACTTTTTTAAACAAAAATGATTAATTCATAGGAACATTCCAAGCTCGTTATAAAATATCTTGAAATATAGGAAGACTATAAGTCCTATTGGGTCTAAGCGCTAAAAATTCATAAATGGAGATTTTTTCGAAAAAGGGTCTATTTGCCATGAGTAATGAATAGCTAAAAGATTTATGTCCCTGTCTGTACAGAGTGTTTCGGATAACTACAGAGCAGTATAACGGGAAGCCTACCCGCTCGATTGCAGGGGCCGGCTCGACATCAAATGATAATTGGGTAATTTTATCTAAAACATGACAGCTTTGACGTTCACCCCCCCCCTCCCCGACTGTAGAAACTGCTGGCTGCTGCAAGCCACCTTCATGTCCCTCCATTCTGCCAATCGACCGAGCCGGCCCCTGCAATCGAGTGGGTAGTCTTCCCGTTATACTGCCCTGTAGTTATCTGCAACACCCTGTATAATACCATCATTGTACACAAATGACGATTTCATGATTTTATTGTAGGTGTATAATTTAACATCACAACGAAACTTTACAAGTACAAAGAGCAACTCGCCAAGTTTTTTTTTGTCATGTTACAAGTGTTCGATAATATGTCCTTTAGTAACTCTACAGATATAAAATCTGTAATCAGTGAAGCATGTCTCGGTCAATTTGAGCAAAAGATTAGTGATACGATCCAGTTAATGGCAGATCAGCCGGTAATAGCAGCACAAATACTAAGTCCATCAAATATCTCCATACAAATAAGTCACAACCGGTTAAGTCAGGGGACGTGGAGGCCATGGCAGCTTTCTTGATCATCATTTCCGACACGACTGCTCCATCAATTTTGCGGCTGTAGTCCTCTAGCGGCCAAAAACGGAAACATAGATCTGCCGGCCACTTTTCGAAAAAACTTGGCGAGTTGCTCTATGTATTTGCAAAGTTTTGTGATGATATATAAATAATACACATACAATAAAATCATGAAACCGAGGTAATCATTTGTGTACACCCTGTAGTATGTTACTTAACTTCAATATTTTCAATAAAACCAGAAAGTTAAATGTATTTTCTTGAATACTCGAAATAAAAAAAAAAAGGGCTTTTACGTTAGATCCAAAAGGACTCATAGTCTTCATGTATAGGATGTCCCAGTAGAATGTGATGGTTTTCAAAAAAATTTATTGAGACAGCATATTTAAAAGTTTTTAATTTGCAATTTAGTATACATGTTTCCCTTCTTTAAAATGACATCAGATATCTAATGAGCCTTATGATGATAAATAAATAAATAAATAAATAAATAAATAAATAAATAAATAATCTGAAAGCAAATGTTATAATAGTTATGTCATCAATAATTATTACATTATTTCAATTTGGATTTAATAAACCATTTAATTGCACATATTTAATCTCTCAACATTCAAGATGTTTCGACTAAAATTATACGATTACTAAGTGTCTACATTTAATAATAATCAAGCTCTTATGCGGTTTTCTAAGTTGACAGGGCACGAAAGTTTTTTGTTTAGTTACTTTTTAGAAATATTTATGATGTTAAATTCTCTGATAGTTCAAAGCCATCTTTTCCATTAAAAGAAATACGTTTTGATCAAAAGAAACGAAAAACTAAACTCATAGCCTGGAAGATATTTGCAATATAATGTATTCTTCCTGAAATGCTTAATCTTTAATTTTCATGTACGCAGATATTATAAATATTTCATTTGTTTATCTTTGGCGAAACCGAGAACGAATCGATGAAAGGTAAAAAGCAAACACAAGCGGAGTTTTGGTGTGGACAGCGGGCGAATCCGCTTCACTCGTTGTCGCAGCAAGCAATTTTCAAAAACCTCAAAAGGGTCGTTAATAATTAATGACAAGCCCTCCGTATTCTCTTCGGTTTCCATTTAGAGGATCAGGGCCCAATTTCTCCTTACTTTAAAATTACCTTTATTTATAAATTTATTTTAGGAATAAATGCACGAAATTCCATATCATGAAATAATTACAGACTTTTTAAGTAGGGGAGGAAAAGGATACCTCTGAATGGGCAGTTAAACGAAGAGCAAACAAAGATATCCTTTATTGAAATTCCCTAGCTCTAAAACTGAATTAAAGTTACAGTGTCCTAAGAACTAATTATAAATAATTTTCAATGGAGAATACTAATCGAAATTCAAAAAAAGATCCTTCGAAAGCGATGCTTTGTATTTTATGAAAACATACCATTTTCTGAAAGAAACTTCATTTTTAAGAATTTAAGATGTTATCTGTATATGTAGTGGTATGTAGATGTGCCTTTGGATAGTTTTAAAAATTTTATAAAATATTTAAACCTTCGAGAAACCTATTTTTGTCTGATACGTCGCCCTATACATCCTAAAACCAACAGGAGGCAATAGCAGTCATCAATCTCATTTCTTCAACAATCAAGTCTAAACAAGCATGGCTTAGCAGAGAGACGGTATCATGTTACTTCAAGCTTCACATTCTCCAACAATAGACGTTCAAATAAATTATTTATTTTGACTATTTTTAAAACCAGTCTTAACTCCAGTACAAGGAAGAATACCGAAGCGGCGCAACAAGAACACTCACTTTTTTAACGTCTAAGAAATTAATAAATGAAAACTGGAGTTAATTCTCCAAGCATAAGTAACGATATTATTGGAAAAAATGGAAGGAAAAATTCTGGGAACTGGCATCATCCTCGTCGCCCCTATCAATTGGGCTACCAATTGGGGGGGCCCCCCCAATAATATCAATACCTCTAAGAGATTCTATATTTTTACGAAGGGAAGCTGAAATACAGAAACAGCTTTTCTCTCTCTTATACGAGGGAATGTCACGGTTCTGTTCTAATGGCCACATCATTACAAAATTCTCAGTTGAGTCTTCCTTCAGCAATAATAAGCTTATATTGTTGCAGCCAAGTGTTCCTTTATCTCAACAATATCAGTTTATTATTGCTGAAGTTGAGAAAATTGTTAGTTATATGGTCATAAGTCTTGATTTGATAAATAATTGACCAAATAACTATTGGCAATTCCTTGAAATGAATTGTGTAAACCACATCATATAAATTTCCAGTAATCAACCAGAGAGAGCGAATTAGGGAAGCTAATCTTTGTTCGTATCTATAAAATTATGCCTTAAATAAAGAAGCTACAATTACCCTTTGTCAGATGGCAAGTTCATCGATTAAACCAAACTTTGTGAATTTATTATCAGATTTTTTTCGAGACGACCTAGGGTAGTCGATGCGAAAGAAGAGAGGCAAGCAGGCAGGCAAGCGAGCAGCAGAACAGAAAGAGCAGGAGGAGCGTTTCAAGTCAAGTTCATCAGCAACGAACGAGTTTGTCCGATTAAAGCGAAAGCCCAAAGGCAGGAAAGCGAGCGCCTTCCTTCCGCCAACTATCTTTAGACCCTCTCGCCTATCGTTCGAAAGAGCCAAGAGGCAAAGAAAGGAAAGAACAGGCAGAAAAAGCGAAAAGAAGAGACGAAGAGGGTGAACAAGAAGGGAAAGATTTTTTTGACAACGGGAAAGAAGGTTTCGTTATCGTGTGAACGCAAATGTGCTCCGTCAATCGCTCCCTCCTTTTTTCCACCCCCGCTTCGAAGACTCAAGAAAAGGGGAAAAGGAAGGGGTGGAAAGGGAGTGTTGGTCAACTTAAAGGCATTTTGGGTCAGTGGAGGACAAAGCCTGATTGGTTGAAACGGGCGCTTGCACCCGAACAAAGGCCGGGGGCTTCCAATCTGATCCTCTCACCGCCCACGCCTTCATTGTCAGATAATGCATCACTTTCATTACGTCGTTAAGCGAGAAAAGTTCTTTTAAGTTATTTGAGGTCCCGGAAAGAACAAAATAAATCCTGCTCACATTTTTTGTAGGGGAAGAGAAGCTTATTGTCCTCTTTTTTTCAGTTTGCAGTACTAACATTTTGCTTTATAACGGAGTTTTCTCAGAATTGATAATTCTTACTTAATTAGAAAGCGATTGCTATTGAAGAAAGGCCATGAAATAAGAAAATTACTATTCAAATTCGCTGTCAAAACATTTGGAGCGAATAAAAATTTATAGGTGAAGTTGTAAAAACTGCCTAAACCGTATATGTAATTAAAAATCAGAAAATTATGCCTTAGCTTGTCGGAAGAATCAGGAACGAAAATGAAGCGTTTGAACACGATCAACAACTAAATTCAGTCACTGAAGAAATTCTTCCAATTTTCACTTTGAATTAATAAAAGGCTGTAATTACATGTGCAATTCATCAATTAAATTCGGATACTTAAATGGCTGTCGTTGTGATATATGTGATATAACAAATATTAAGCACAGCGAAATGCTAGTCTGCAATGGAATCGAAAGATTTCCTACAAATTAAATGCTGAACCTAAAAATAGCTCCCTACCCATTTTCTTTCCTCTTTTAATTAATTTTATTCTGCTTAGTTACCATTCATAATAGAATTCTTTCTCGTTAACCGCAAATTTTCTAGAAAGTTTTGTTTGATAATGAATTTAAATTTATTCAAAAAATAAATTGAGGAATTCAGAGAACGTGGATTAGACAAGAGACGAAGAAGAGTAGAAATGACAGAAATATAGGGTGTTTACGTATAATATCAATGATGTGAGAAACTCGCATTGGGTTTGGCAGGGTGCTGTTAATGAAGTCACGGATTGAGCGGTGGAAATGTGGCGGAGTACCTTTCTGTTAAAAGATGAAGTCCGCACTGTCGGTTTGCAGCTGCGGCATGAGTCAGTTTTCAAACATGTCTAGATGATGTACCCTGTCAGAGTTTCTTCCGCAAAGAAAAACAGGCCGTAAGTTTTTAATTTTGAGATGAAGGGCAAGTAAACAGGGCTTAAAGACGTGCTTCCCTTACATAACCAAACTTCATAATCACAATGCTAATAGAACGGCTACAAGAACTTAGGAAACAGTTTCAAATTAGCGATTCGATTTCATAGATTGTGTATTTGAATTTTACAGAATGATTAGGAGAAAATGGAGACATCAACCAAAAAATGAACTATCAAAATTTTGTTTCTCACTAAAGTTTACCTCACCTTTTAAGTGCTCTACGTGACATCTCGAAGTTACAAAACCTACTTAGCGACGATAGTTGAATTCCTCCCTTACTAGCACAAGCAATCCGTAGCCACCGCCTCCAAAGCAGTAATAGTGCAATTTTCGAACTCATTCAGGGTAAATCTAAAACTCAGAAATTTTCTGTTTCCTTGGGTATCGTACGGAATTATTCTCATTTGAAAATGGTAATTCGTTTTGAATAGCCTTGTACAATTGTGATATATAGTGGTAACATAGATTAAAATAAAATATAAATTTAGATTTCAAATTGTCTGCTAACTGTATAAAGTTCACATAATTTATTGTAGTCCATTTTAAATGTAATACCGATTTTACAGGTATGTCTATTTATAAACTAAATAAGATACTTAAATTAAATTATAATAAAAATGAATTATACGAATAGATTTTTTTTGCAAGTTTTCTAGGAGAGATACTATCGGAATTATCGAGTGCGAACGTTTCACAAGGAACGGAATGATTTTAAATTTATTAAAAAAGAAAAACAGTTTTTGCTTCCAAACTGACTGTTCAAAAGAAAAAGGAGAGCGAGAACAATAATCAATTTTGATTTTTTTTTCTCAATCTTTTCTAAGGATCGCATTCACTTTAATTCTCATTCGTTTCTCGCCCCATTCTTTCTCGTTCTTTCATTCTTTCTCGCTGCGCATAAATTCATTTCTTTTCTCTCCTTCGTAGAATTTATTCAATGAAGATCAATTTTATGATAGGAACGTTAGGGGAAAGAAAAAAAAACAGACAATTTAGCGAGAAATTTATGCTATCGGGAATGACACGAATATTTATATAGCACGAAAGCACTCGAGTTATTATTTAATGGGTTAAATTTTGAGGGATTTTTAATTCAAATCAAGATATGCCGAAGGGATTTTCCCTCCACCTTTTTTCGCTCTGACTGTTGTTTACCATTGTAGGCCGTCGTTCATGGCAGAAATAATCATAGAAAATTGAGTGGAAAGAAGTAGGTCATCGATTAAATTCGGTGATCAGCATTATTTTAAGAGGAGCATGGAAACTACAGGAAGCGATTTGGTTAACCAAGCCGATTAGCGAGTTGGCCACAGATGTTAAGGGCCGCTGGTTCGAATCCTATTCAGTCTTGTAAAACGACAAGAAGTTATTTAAAAGCTACACTGAATAGGGGAGTTGACAGCAAATATGATTTGCTTCTTCCAAAGAGCAAAGAACGTTTTCCCCCATTGCATCCACACTATACATGTAAGTCTATAATAGCAAAAAGGTAGGCATTATGATTCGATTACTATGTGTAAAGGAAACAATTCCAACTGAAATTCATTGTCAATTCCAACAAAATGCAGCAATGCCAATAAAACAGCTTTTGACTGTAGCAGGGTAGATATTCAAGACAAAGACGCCGATGAATCTTGCCTTGAAGCACTTTCTTTACACTAATTTCTTGTGTAGATATATGAATAAGGAAGATAGACGCATTACACTAATTGATAATTATAAATGAGCCCACCATTCCTCTTAGCGTCGAGTACATTCTGGCTTGAATATCAATCAAAGATATAAGCCTGATTCAAATGACGTTTGATGTAACCATCATCTGTCGATGCATCACTCACTTCCTGGAAGGCAAATGTTAAATTTTATTCCGATGTTCATACATCCCATTTAACTTCCATCTAATCAGAGTTGATTTGGGAACAGGTAACAACGGAGAATTTAAAATGACAGTTAATAATACACTCAGTGACCAATTCATTACGACCATCAGACTATTTTATGCAGATTAGCTATGACGTTACGCTGTTGCTACTAGGTGCATTGGTCCTCAAGGAATGGGTAGAAAATTTGAAGATTTGAAGTGTAGGTGCTCTAAGCAGTAGTGCGAACTTGGAAAAAGGCAGCCCTTATGAAGTGTCGAGAGCAGTTGTTGTTAAGCAATACAAAGACTGTTCAAAAGTCTCAATGAAAGACTATCTGATAAAACAGTCTCAATGAAAGACGTGTCCGAGCTTCCTGGATGCTCGATCTGGGAGGAGAATTGCACAGACTAATTGCTCAAGAAGAAACCGCACAGGAGCACAAGGATAACACAGAAAACCAGTGGAAAGCAGCATTGTGATTCGAGGAATAACTATTCAACTACATCAAGCAGATACCAGGGTGGAGATGGAGCTAGAGAAACATCTCGAACGCATGAACACTACAACATTGTCATGACATTTCAAGCTGGTAGAGGCAACATTATGGTTTGAGGAATGCTTTCATGGAACTGTTTGGACCTTTGATTCGTGACAAGCAACGTTTGACCAGCAAAAGATATTTAAATATCGTTGGAGATCACCGCCAGTTATGTTGATAGTTTACCCCATTGGAGATCGGTATTTCCAACAGAACAATGCTATCCAAGTTACCTATCAACATACTGTAGAAGCTGTGCCAAAACGAAATGCAGCAGTATCGAGGGCAAACGATGGCTCATCGATATACTGAGAAAGTGATCATAATACAGGGGAATTCAAAATGATGTCCGGCATTTCAAAATTTTACTATGTATTTATTTTATAACATCAACTAACCAGAGTGGGTTTAAAATGCAGGAAAACTCAAATATTTTTTATTCTAGCATTACAAATATTCTATGTGACTCCCTCGATTCACCCGGATAATGTCAAGACGATAGTCAATATCTCATCCCAAACTCCTTTCAGCATGTCTGCTGTTACTAGTCTCGTGCTTTTGCATTTACAAAGACATCCAGTTTCCAGAAATTGATCATACCACTTAAGGATGCTTTTGTCAGTAGGACAATCTTTATGGAATTGTCTACGATATGCCCGCTGGACTAAAAGTATAGAGTTTATTTTTGCATACTCCAAGACGCATATGCCTTTTTATTCACAGCCGCCATTTTTACTTTTATCGCGACACTATCGCCACCACAGCCTCCAATTGCGGGAAGGTTAAAATATTTGAGTTTTCCTGCATTTTAAACCCGGTCCGGTTAGTTTATGTTATAAAATAAATGCATAGTAAAATTTTGAAATGCCGGACATCAGTTTGAATCACCCTGTAAATTGGCTACCGATAAACTTTTTTCCTTGGGTTAACCGAGACATACAGTTAACTTTTATTTTGATAATTAAGTTCCTTTTGTTTGCCTATTAACTAGTTATAGAGCGGCGAAAAAGAGACCGCGAATTGGTAGCTTGGCTTCTTCGACGTGGAATAATAATAATAACGCTATCGGCAATAATTCTCATCATTCTTAATGAAATCCACCAAATGTTTCTATTCTATTCCTCTTCGGTAGAGAAGCACTAAATCTTAAATAGAAGCGGTCGGGAACCGCAATCGCAAGGAATCTTTCTAATGAAGCCTTAATAGAAAGACGAAACAGATTTTTACACAACTAGAAATTGATATAGAAAAGCAATGCTTTACAAATCCTGATAATTAGATTCAAGTGAAAAGTTCTTTTACTGCATTCATTAAAGAAATCTCTTCGATCTTAAATTCATTAAAAGCGGGACAGTCTGACAGAAAGACGAAAACAATTAAGATATCTATCATTAGCTATAGTTGCTAACTGGCAATAAAAGAAAAAGATAACTCCAATAAACAAATTTTCTTAATTGTAAATAAAAATTTGACATGAAAACATAAATTAAGATGTTTTAAGGCATTTTAAGTTTCTACAGAAAATAATTAGGAAAGCTATTTGTACACGAAAAAATGGCCAGTTTAATTATTCAAATCAATTTTAAACAAATCTAACATCGCCAACTGCTATGGGAGAGTTGCTTTTCATACGCATATGTTTACATAAAGAGCGAATAAAAAAAAGTTAGGAAAAAGCACCCAAGAAAAACAGTTAAAGACTTTTTGTTTAATGAAGTTAAAATTTAAGACGAGCTCTTTACGTATATAAAAGCGGAGCCAATGTTTTCGCGACAATGTGCGCAGCTATTTTTCAAAGAAGTCGGCAAAGAATCTTGGGAAATTCAATAATTTTTACCTGATATTTTCGAAAACACTTAAGCGCTTTTTCCTTTCTCGATGATATTAGAAAAGCGTTGAGCCAAAAACAAATCTAACCGAGAGTGCTCCATTAGATGGATTAATTACAAATAAAAGAACCCCGACGTGGCTATTTTTCTTTCCTCTTTGTTTTCGCTTTTCTTTGATCCTAGCTGCGATCAATGAAAACATACAGAACAATATAAACCTTCAAAGCTCAAGACGAAATACTTAAACCTGAGCTTTAAGAACCTGGACAGAACAATATGAATTTCTCCGAAACCATTATGAATTTTCATCGACATTATATTTATTGAATTTATAATTTGTTCGACGAAATCTTAAACCAGTAATTCCTTAGACGGGCAAGTTTTTAAAGTTGGATTGCTCTCAGCTTGTTTTTAATTGCTACCACACGCATTACTGCTACCAAGTTCTCCGTGTTGCGTTTAATTAACTTTAAGCATAACCTTTTTTTTTATGTAAACCGAGGGAAAACAAACGGAACTGTTGAAATGGAAGAGGAAAAAATGGAAAGTTTATACGCAGACATGAGCTAAGAAAAATAAAAAAAGAAAGAAAAGAACGGGGAGAATGGAGAGAACATAGATGGGTTGAGAAGACATGGCTCCATTACCCCTCAGCAGACGGGAGACGGGAGTGGGGAAGGGGGACTTGAATGAGATGAGGAGAGGAAAACAGAAAAATGATGAGAAATGATCATTGCAAATGGTGAACGGTGGATGGGAGAGTAATGAGAAAAAAAATGCCTCCACATGGAAATGGCAGCGAAGGTCCTGGTTCCATTGAGAGTACAGACAGGGAATAAAAGAAAGGAACATGGGGGAAAGGGTGGTTGAATTGGCGTATGATTTCAGCCTTTGAAGAGGAAATGTCAAGGACCTCTGGTCTTTTTTCTTCATTGAGTAACTTCAGATTAAATAGAGAATTCATCTAATTGGAAGGAAGAAAATTCAAAGAGCGTTCTTATAAATGTTATATGCCTCTATGGAAGGTAGTAATTGTTAATTGTTTAATTCCCAAACATACCCTTCACTCTTCTCTATCTTTTACATCTTCCTTCAGCTTATGATATCCTGCCATCATCTCAGCCTTAAGGCATCCATATGTCATTAATTTCGGAACCCTCGAAATTTAATGGTATAGCTCAAATTTTATCACAATGCATTTCAGATGAAAATGGTATGTCTAAACGAGATTTTTCTATATAATGTCGATCAGTTTGTTTACTAGTTTACTCTGTTATCACTTGCATTCTCTTTGATAGCGCCCACTAATAATGCCAATCATAACTCAATGGAGACAATGGAACTTTAATCTTATGTTTCGTCTCTACAATCATTCGAGTTTTGATTGCTTAATGTCTGACTTTTTATATCACATAAACTCAAACTGTCATCCAGTTACATGAAAAACTTCATTAAATTTGCATTATTGAAGTTGGAACATTAATCTCATAACCCTTGTACTGGAAGTTTACCCTTAACCATGATTGTTCTTCATGTTCTAGACTTTTATCACACTTATTACCAAATGCAGGTTAGTTAATATTAAATGGCAGCACTTGGAGAGAAGGGTCGAATGACATGGAAAATTAATGAAAACTTTAAGAAAAATATAAAATTGATCAAATAAAGCTTTATTTTACTCATCAAAATTTTCAATATACGAATCTTTGGTATGCAAAACGTGCTGGAAACTTAATACGACATAGTCCACAGCTAAGAAGTAGGTAGAACATGCTGTTAGTTTAGCTTTCAGAGGTGGTAAATTCGGCTTTTCAAATCACTCCACAGCCCAAAGTCGCATGGATTTAGGATGTGGTGGCCAAGAAGTGGAAAAAGTTTGAGAACATATGCAGTCCTCATCCTGAAAGAAGGTTAAAGAATCTTAGTAATTTCTTTCTTGCAGAACCCGAATAAGTTTGCGGTGGAGATCTGTCAAACGCGATCTATTCATTAGACATCAGCATGTTCTTTAAATGTTTTAGAGCACAATGCCTGGTTGTACTAAAGCGAATATTTTTTTAGAATTATTCGTAGATCTTCCTCTATACCAGTGTTTCGCCAAAATTTTTCTATAATGGCCATTTGGGTTTTTATATTGCGTGCACGTATGTTTGTATATTTCTAAGTTAGTGGTTCGCGTTACTTAGTCCTTTGTGAAAGGGTTCGCGAGTCGAAAAAGTTTGGGAACCACTATTCTAAACTGATCTGAGTATATCAGTTTAATTATAACCACCTTCTTTTGTAAAATCTCCAAGGAAAAGACATGTCGTCTGATCTCTTGATATTGGTAAGCAAGAATTTCTTAGAATGCAGCGGTTGATATGCTAATAGAACCAGAAAAGAGGAGATTTCGAACATCAATTATTGGTTTATTATTGAATATTCATGTAGTTGTAAAAGGAGACATTTTCAATAGCTAATATTATTATTTTCCTTGCAGCAAATCAGCTATATAGATCGTAAATAGTTTGTTTTAAATAATTTTGATAATACTTGAAAAGTCGTGTACGTGCATTAGTAAGAAACGATATGCAATCAATTAACCTGCACTAATTTTTAATTTCTATAAATGATTAAGATATAAAGATATTTTACCATTAAAGACGATTATTATCGTTTGCGTGAGACCTTCTGAACTTAAGAAAAAGCCTTCAGGTCTAAAAGAAAACTTTCATCCTGAAGTGAAGTTTCTCCCAGAAAAAAAGTTTCCTTTTCTTCTTTCAGTGTTATCAAATAATCAGCGCAATAAATTTCCGACGGATGCTCTATAATTGTTGAGGAGTTTGTTCTGCAGATGGGTATCAAATAGGTTAAGCATGAAGAGCACAAAAGAAGCACATCGAAGGCGTTAAAAAAGCGGTCCAAAACAAATGGATAGCAAAAGATGGGTAAATAGTGGAGGGGGAAGAGCTAGAGAAATGGGGGAAAGAAAATGTGCAAAGGCAAAGGAGGAGGGTGAGGAGGAAGAAGGGTAGGGTGGGAAAAAAGTGGGTGGGGACGAATGGAGCACTCACGACACCCGGCTAAAGAACACTTTGCCTGCGACTAGGCGTGCGCCAAATGCCTCGTCGTGCACTCTGCCATAAATCACTGTGGCATTCTTCGCACCGAGAATGGTGTTCCTTCGGCTGGACGAACGATGAACCATTGAGCATTCAAAATTCAAATAGTCTTTTAAATGGGGACATTACGCCCTCCTACGATCGATCGAGATCTATGAATCGAGTGTCAAAAAAAATCAAAGTCCTCGATATTTTTCCCCCCTGCTCTCTTAATTTTTCCACCTCCTCTCTTTCTCTTTCCCCACATTTCTCCTTCCACTCCATTTATTGAATTCCTCTCTTCCCTCCCTTCCTGCCATATACTAAAATTTGTTATTCAATTATTGCATGTACGCCACAGGTTATAAATCTTTTAAGGAGGTAAGAGGAAGGTTGTCGTGAGCTAGTTTATTTATTTATTTATTTAAAATTTAATATTATTTATTGTGCTTTAATGTATTCTTATGTAGGCTTTGCATTACCTAGTTGTGGCGGATCTCAATCATCCTCAACTGGGTGGTACATACTGAATCGACAGCTAATAAGCTCTTTATTTTTTTTCCTCATCGAAATAAGGTTAAAAAAGGTCAGCAAAGAGTTTTCATGAATATGCTATTAACGAACGTGGGTTTAAGATACTACTTTAATGCTTATATGAAAATTTTTATAATATTTTTATAGAATTAAAGAGACCATGCAGCTATTATCTGACTTATTTCTTTTAGACACAGGATCTTAAAATTTAGTGATTTTTTATGGGGTTTTTTTGTAAAATTTACAATTAGTGTATTGTTTTTTTGTGTGCAATCAAATGGCATATCTTCGTGATATTTAGAAGCTTAAAAACTCCAGTAACATCTAAAGCCTAATACAGTAACGGTGATCGAGAAATTCTGGTTTGTAGCTCGATAACGTCACAATTTGGTTGGCGTCACTTTCTCGTTTCCTCTCTAACCGTAGCAACAATTGTTTGTATGTTTGACAACGTCGCATTCAAAATGTCCATCATTTTGTTTGTTGCTTCAGAAACCGCCATGAGAGACATTGTTTCTTCAGAAAGTATACGGTTATACGGCAATTAGAAATCTCATTTAATGAATAGCACAAGGTATACGCGGTGGTGTTTTGGTGTTGATGATGATTAGCTGAAGATTTCCGAGTTTAGGTTCAAGAAAGATTTCCAAAAACTTTAATGCTGTTGGCAAATATGCGCCGCAATCGAAGAGAACTACTTTGAAGTGTAAAAGCGTTTAATGCAAATTGGTTTTATAATATAAACATTTTGAAGCTAGCTCGTTTAAACTTGACGAAATTGTAGTTTGCGGGATTTCCAACCATATAACGACATTCATCTGATTATACTTGTTTGCGCTAGAGCTATAGTTGCTATATCGCAAATAGATGCAGTGATGAGGGCTTTTGTTGGCTCCATTAAGTATTATCTTCAAAATAAATACACCTAATTTGTTCAGCAGTTGCGTAGTCATACTGTAAAATGCAACGGAGCCGACGGATAATTAGCGTTTAATGGCGAGCTTAACCAGGCAATATTAAATGAAATGAGGTTTTGCTCTAGAGCTCAAATAGTTCGCATTTTGACATTTCGTGTGAAACTCCTAACTTAATGTAAACACTTAATTGCCTGCTTTTTAATAAGCTTTAGTGACTCTAGTGAACAGCAAAGAAAAACTTTTACATAAAGCTGGGTGTACGAAAGAAAGAATGATGAAAGCATATTTTCAGTTTATAACAAAGAAAAAAATGAACATAAAGAGCTAAATAAAGTCACTGAAGAAAATGAAGTAAAATAATGTCATATAGACTCTCGACCAATAATCTTTTTTAATACTGAAATGGTATTAAAAAGGAGCGAAATATGGGGGTGGCAAAATTTCCTGTAGGAAAAGGGGCTTCAAATTGCTTATTTTATGCTTGTGCTGTTGCTGTTACTCATGCGAACTTTATGGTTGTTGATGGCTTTGAGCTATCGGCATTCATCGATGAAAAGGAAGATGCGATTATTTCAATCGACTAACACGGCTCGAGGTGATGCTCTCTAAATTCCACCCTTTCAGTGCAAACTGTAATTACTTCTAACACGTGTCTTGATATTAACCGTCCCTTTCTAAAATAAATTAACGAGCTTTTACATCGCCATTAAATCACAAGGGGCTAAAAGGTGAATGCACCATTCCATCTCTCCGCTCTTTTTAAAGCTCTTTTCTTAGGAAGGATGCGCGTTTTAAAGCTCCAAAAGTGAGGCATTGGCAGGCGTGGTTACTTTTCTGCGAGTTCATCTTCTGCTTGTGCGCCGCACTATCGTGATATCACGCGAGATTCCTTCACCCGTTGTGACGCCATAACGGAGCGCGATGGAGCGAGCGGTGCAGCTGTGTTTCATCGCACCCATTGTTTGCCCAGAGAATGTAACACTAAATTGGCGTGCTCGGGCCGATTGAATTACGACTACTCGTGGGCAGCCTACTCAAGATCAACCGCTGTTTGTCAAACTTATAAAGCTGAGACCCCCGCCGTAACCTCCTACATCCACTCTCCTTCTCTCTTCCGCTTTTGAAAGCGCTCTTCACTGTATGCCTCATAAGAAAAGAACGGGTTGAGGTTGGGAGTGTGTGCTAGGAGATGGGGAGGGAGTAACGAAAGTGAAGAATGAGGGATAGAATGGAAAAAAGGAGGGAGAAGGTTTTACGTAGGAAGGTGGGAAGAGGAAGAGGGGGAAAAAAAGGAGGAGGAAAAAGATCTTGTGGGTGGTGGTGGTGGTGGTGACGGCGGTTGGATGACACACGCAGTCCGTGCGCACGGCATCGGTAATGGTTCCACCCAAGAAACTCGTTTGTCACGAAAAAACCAACAAAGGCTGAGGGAACATCGTCACATCTGAGGACGTGTTTTCGGCAAGCAAGCAATTTCCCAACTGTCCAACTTGCAAATGGAGGAGAATATACAGCCGCCCCATTTACAGCCATCTTTAATATGTGGCGATAAATCACAGGTGATCAGCCGAGATGTTATTAAACGTGCAGTCAACAAGAAAACGTGGGGCTGGCACCAAAGTGACGAAATTCTCAAGCCTCCTTTGCTCTTTCCTTCACGCCACCACCTCCTCAAAAACTCCTTTCTTCCTTCGTAATAATAAATAAAGTTAAAGAAAAATGTTGAAAAGGGAAAAGAAAAAAATATTTCCTTTGCTCGTATTTTTTTCCAAGAAACGCTATCTTTTCAAAATCATATTGGAAGGAGAAAAATTGGTTGAAATATTTATGCAATTGAGGATATTAAACGTAAAGTTAGATTCAAGAAGGGAAATCTCTTGGGAAATTTCTGTGGTTGTAATATAAAGTCCTAACTCAGGTTCTATTATATGAATTCTTTTTTAATATGGTTTAAAGTTATTTAATCAAACTTGGAACTGAAAAATCAAATTATTCTTCGTTCTTTGGGATCTAGCTTACATTGCTAAGATAGTTTATAAAATCCATTATTTAAGTTCATAGAAGAACTCAAAGGCAAGAGAATACAAATTATTTAGTAATATCTCTTGAAGACATTCATTTTTTTTTAACATATTATAAAATTAAAAAAAACCCTAACAGTTTAGAAATGTGCACTTAATCAGATCGACGCTTTTTAATAAACTTTTTTCCTAGTTTAAATTCAATTGTACGATAAATATATTTTAATAATAAGATCTAGGACCAGTTCACTTGTGACAACATATTGAACCAGTTTTCATAGGACTCCTTAATTACCTTTGAAAACTTATTCGTGACTACAGTAAACTTGAAGCCTGACGAAAATTAATACAAAATTCACAACACGTACATTGATCGACGTAGAACACAAAACATTGCAGCAGGTGCTAAAATTTCCCCTTAAGGCAAGAGTAATATTGGCTGTACTCTTCCGAAGCATAATCAGTATAGGAAGATTACTGGATCTGTTGAGTAACCTGATGACGTGGAAACTGATAAAGGGTCACTTCGACAAGATGGCGTATACTATATAAGCGATTTACCATACGTCACATGCGTCATTGGAAACACTCAAGTGTTTTTTAGGACTGTGCATTTTCAAAAAAATTTATGGCCACTGAAATCGCTCGGCCTTCGGTCTATATTTTCTTTTGGGAGCAGGATATCTAAAGGAAATGATGTACGGTAAAAAATCTGTGCTAATAAAGTGATTACAGGAAAACGTTACTAGTGCTAACAAAGTGATTGATGATGTACCAATCGTGATAAGCGTATTGCAGAAAACGTGCAGCGCCGCATGGATATGTGCCTTGCAGCAGAAGACTGTCATTTCAAGCATTTACTGGGAAATTTCGTGTTCCATACGATCCAATATATGTATCATGAAACTTATTTTCTTCTAATCGTTTATAAGATATTAACGAAGTTCAAGATTCGGGTTTAAAAGAATCACCTGTATAAAATCTTCGGATTTTGGCTTGGGCGGTTTCCTTCCATTGACAGAATATTTTCATTTTCATCTAAAACGTTTTTTGCTGAGCGCAGCAATTTTTAAAATCCGTTTCGTGTAAGAGATGGTTAAGATATGGTCAGGTGAAAATATGTTGGAAATAGGCATCATTTAACATATTTTGTTTGATATTAAGTATTTGCGGTAAAGTTTAGGGACATTTGTAATCTCGAATTTTATATCATAATCTTGGTTGTTTTTTGTTAGAATTCCTTTTCAATGCCTATTGCTTTCACGCATCCAGGACATACTCAAACATTCATGCACACCGCGAGATTCAAACCCGTGACTCGATGGATTAGAGAATTCTGGTCCAGATCCCTTGCAATGTGCGAACTTTATTGACGTATATACAGGGTGGACCAAAAATAACGCGCCACTGAAAATTTCTAAGTCCCAGGACAATAGGTTTTGCAACATTAGGTATATTCAATAATAGGTTTATTCAACAGTAGGTTTAATCAACAATAGGTGTGCTGTGAATGGGCGACAAATAAATATTGCTTACAAACAGCCATCTGATACAAAGTAAATCTTTCCATCAATCCACATAGTATTCAATGTGATGTCCACTTGCATCATAGCATAATTCCGCACGACATTTCAACGATGCCTGGTTGTTGCATGATAATTTTGCCTGGCCTCACCAAAGCAGAGGACCATGTTGATCATTTCCTGGTTAGCGTACTGTGCCATCTTGCTTTGGTCGGATTTTTTCTTGCTTCAACATGCCTTTTTATACCAATTGCTCAGGAAACTGGTGACTTTATGGTAAATTGTAGAACTTTCCAGAACAGGATGAGGATGGTGATTGAAATAATTTGCAGAGCTTGTAATGAGTATTGTGGGTGATCCGCTCATCGGATTTTGGTGAACTATTTTTTGTTTTGTTTGGAATTTGCTGTTGAACAAATGTGCAGTTGGAATTTTTTGTGTATCTCTTACGATTTTCGAGATAGAATTTGGATGTGTCCTAATTTGCATATTTGAGATGATGAAAGGTGCTCCATCACATAGAGGACCCTCAAGTTCCTATTCATTTCCTGTATTGGAATTTGCGTAACTACATTGGTATCCAAGATAGGAAGGTGTCAAACGACTTTTGACTAACCCTGTATTAAGAATTGTGAATTTACTTATTTTTGGAAAATCAATTTGAATAGTGTCTATTAAACCGTATGGTCATGTCAGGATCCCGTGTGGCAGTGGTAACTTTAAAAGACTTTAATGCTGGAGATCGCAGGTTCAAATTGGAATAAGCCTATTGCATGTTAAATAAGTCTCGTATGGATAGAACTTCAAGTTAAAAATTCAAACAAAATATATCTTAACAATAAGACATTACCTTAAGTAATATATACTGTTATGTCATAAAAGATGAAACGTCTCTCCTTTTCATGCTATGAATTATTTACAATTCTTTTAAAACCAGTGTGACGAAAATTCAAGCTGGGAGAAAAAAATAAATCGTAAATGCATTTTAAAATTTCGCAACGTTCCATTGTCTTGTCATCTTATTCGAAACAGAATGAATACTTCACTCACAGATGACAAAAGGAATTCCTCCGTTGTCGCCTCCAACTTGACTGGAAGGCACACAACGACTAAATTTATTCTTCCCTTAAGTATAGGTTTCGGTTCTCCTTTTTAAAGGAATCACAGAGAAAAAGAAAAAAAAATCTCCTCATTAAGATGCTACCTTGAAGAGTCTACCTCAATTTTCTTTCCTTCCTTGTCGCTGTCTTCCATGTACTTTCTCTTAGTCATTTCCGCTTGCTTTCTTTCATTCATGAGAACTTTGCATGCAAACCTAAAGGAAGTCGGCGGAAGTATGGCGAAGAATGAGCTTCCAGACATTAAATAAACAGGACTAGAAAGAACTTAAAAATTATCAAAGATTGCATCACCAGATAGGCTGGCCTAATAGCAATCTAAATATAGCAGAAGTCCTATGTTCCAAGAGTTTTGTTTCCATTACTCGGTGATGAATATCAGAAGGTGGGACTAGACTTACGTAACCGTAATGAAGACGAAGATTATTATGATTGTACTGTGATTATTGCTTTGTATGTGTTCATTATTTGTTTTGTTTGAATATGTAAGAAACTCAGGTTACAAGTGCATTATAAGTACTTGTATCTGAATCTAAAGTAAATCAGATTTTCTTTCTATGATGGAAGTAGGTAATAATAAATACGGGTCGTATATTAATTTGTACCGTTAATAATAATAAAGAGGGTACTACTGAAAACAAAACCGCGTCGGATTCAAGGCCACTTTTATCGCTAAGTATTAGGTTCTACCAATGAAGGGAAGCGCATTTTCATAATCCACTGTCACAGAAATTGAAGAGCAAAACGACAAAGGCAAACAACTGATAATTAGATCACAGGATTTGGGGGAAAAAAACTTAACATGGCGGGTTGCAATTAAAACAATGAAGAAATGCAAAAAAACACCCGCTATTTATTGATTTGCTCATTCATTAATTAACGGATTTGATGCGCAGTGCGTGCACGAGGGGATTAATTGAATTGTTTTAAAAAGCCCTTCTCAAATTTACAGTGTCACGACGGCAAAACCCGAATCACGAGCTGGGTGGCAATTTGATAATGGCGTAGAAAATATTAAAATAATAATTGTGTTCGAGAATCGCATTAATTTGATTTCTATTTGGGACAAAAACCAACAAGACCAGAGTCAAATGTAGTTTTAACAAAATTAAACATTAATGAAATTTCCTACCCCAGCTTCTTTAGACCTCCCAGTCAACTATTTCCCTCGCGCTCTCTCCTTCTGAGACATTTCACTTAATGAACTTTTTCTCTCACAAGCTTGGTGTAAATATTTTCGAAGCAAGGAATTTTTAATTAAAAAAAAAGATTTCACTCCATAATGTACTAAGGAAGATGAAAGAATACGTTCTTTCAGTTTATGATTAAGATTAAGAATGTTGTTTAGTGGGAAATCTAGAAGGGTGGAATGAAAAAAAAGAGGGGAGGGGATAAAAACCACAAATATGAGGCTTTGTACCTTTACTAAGTTTGTTATTGTCTCTTGTGGTAGATTCAAAACAACGTTTCTTAATTAAGAAACACACAAAGCGCATAACTGAATAAAGCTTCCTCTCTGTACGTGTGATATGTAAAATCGCTGAACATAAGCTGCATTTATAAAACTTCCTGAACTTTTATATCCGGAATATTAGCTGGAACATCCTTAAGCAGCTGCATAATTATCTGCGGGAGAATAACATTGAGATCCATGTGTATGTGTATATGCGTCTGATAGCCTTGCCGCTCTATTTTGAGTCAGATGTCATGGTTCAGCAGCCGTTTGATGCTTCATATCCGGCAAGCATCAAATCTCACTATGCGATGCATTCATCAAAGGTCGCCGTTTTTAATCATTCACAGGATAATGTGAAGCCAGTAAATATTTCGTAATTTATTTGAATTTCATGATAGATTTCTATCGGATAAAAACAATTATTTTCAAGAAAGAAATCTGATTTATATAATTCGACATGAAGTATTTGGCACCATTTTAAAAAATAGTAAAGCAACCTATTGCTTCAAACCACAAGGCATAATTTCTCTCACTGGATGCAATTTAATTTACACTGCGTAAGACAAAGTCCCCCTTTTCTCATTTCGATTGGCTTTTGCAATGTTAATAGGAAGTTGAAAGAGGAGAAACCCCCAGAACAATCATTAGAAGTGTTCGCGTATGCAATATAGTTTTGTTTGCTCACATGAAGCAAGCCGATCTTAACTAGATTTTGATGAAATTTGATATTTAACGGTTTTACGGAAATTAATCGTTCAAGTTCGGTTAAAATTGATCGATCCATTATCGGCAATAATTACTATCTCTTCATAGAGGAAGCTTAAAAAGAGATAACGAATAACGCCTGAACAAATTGCATCCGTTTCATGTAATTTAACATTTACCTATTTTATAGAGGATGTTCAGGCTTTGGACAGGGTTAGTCGATTACAACTATGCCATTAATGATAAACAAATAACGATTAATTCTGATCACGTTGTTGTTACGTATGATAAAAGCAAATGCAATTATAATTGCTTTTTGTGTCAAAACTGTTTCAGATGTGTTTCGGAAATTTATTCAGAATTTAATATCGTTCAATCAATATTTAAAATTCAATTGCTTGAGTTGTAAAAATCTATAAATTATTAACACTTTAAAGTGGCGTGCTCCTATTGAACGGATTTGATATAATGTACATTCACCGGCTAATTTATTAGGAATTCCCACCCGCTAACATGAATGGTCATTTGCATATTCAGATGATCTCAAGCGAAATAGAGGGGGAACAATGCACAACATAGCACATCTTCATCTCGATTCTAACCACATAATAGGCAAGGCAAAAGAATTTGAGTGGCGTTATAACGGTTACCAGAAGAACATGTGCTAGCCTTAACGAAACAGGGATACTTTTAGGATTTTAAAAATTTTCGCTGAATGGTGTGATCAAGGAAAAATGACCTTCCAAGAGCACTTGCGGACATCCATGGGCTGTAGGTGACTGAGATGAGGGGAGGATGTCTAGGCTTATTACAGACATCCGATGGTGATTCATCAGTTATGGGAGCATATATATGACGTGGCTTTATCTACGGACGGCATTTAGGAACGCACCCTTGCATGGCTGAGTTAGAACAAGCAAATGCCCTAGTTTTGGTTCCTCTTCTATCAGAACAGAACAGGAAAAAACGACTCCAGAGCTTGACTATCAAGATTAAACTGAACGACTGGATAAGGATTGCCTGGGCTTATGAGTCCTGTCTCAACTATTTCGGGCAAAGACCATGCTAGAATCTGGCGTTAGCGTCATGAGCGCATGGACCCTTTATGTATATTCTATATTGAAATAGGGTGGCGATCTTTGGTTAGGGGAAGACGTTTCTTGAGATTGACTGATTTTCTTAAACAGAGTTGATGAACGCATAACTGACAGTACTTAAACAACATTGTATGGTCACTGTGTTCCCGCAAGGCATGGGATCTTTCAGCAGGACAATGCACCATGTGAAAGACCTGAATTGTAAGCGAGTAATTCGAAGAAGACCCGTCAGACGTTGCAATCGATTGGCCAGCACAGTCACTCGATTTTAATCCATTCAAACACTTTTGGGGTGTATTGGAACGTGCAGTCTAACGTACAGGATCACAATTGACTATATTATTGTGCAACTTTCACCCGTCATATAGAGCGGCTTGATCCTGTATCCCTGTGGAGCGTATCTTCTGGTGGAATCAACGCTCAGAAGAATCCGGATAGTTTTTCAAGAACATGAGGGAGCAATGCCTATTAGGTGGGTTTCCTAATAAATTGGCCAACGAGTGCAATCTGATGTTTTGCAAACATTCGTCAATGACTGAGAAATTAAAAATAAATCGATTATAATTGGAGAACCGTTTGACTAAATATTGAAAAATAAACAAGCGTTTTCAATAATTAAAACCTCTCTACCAATTTCGAGGTTGATTAAACTGATAAAATTATCGAATTTCATTAACGTTAGCCATTTTTCAGAAACAAAATAGTTTGTGTAGGGGTCATTATATGAGTCTGCAAACACAGCGGCAATAATAAAAGCAAAGCTCCTTGTTCTATTCCATTCTATTTCATCATTTTAGCGGTATTTTGAAAACAATTTAGTGTTCCGTCAGCAAAATTCCCTTCATGAACGTTCGATAGACGTGACCTTTCTTGGCCGTGGGGGAATTAAATACGGGAGAATCGAGCGGCTTCTAAATTTATCAGCAGAGAAATACAATATATAATAAAAACTTAAGAAAAAAACTGAAAAAAATAAGGTTCCAGTAAGCATTATTTGAAATGACTTATAATTGCATTCCCATGTTTTGTAAGCATTTTTTCATAGAAAAGTTTAAAGCACATTCCTCTTTACAAAAAAAAGAGGCTTAAAAACGTGGTTTTTATCCTTATTTGCTTTTAAAAATCGATGAAAAATTTGACGTTCTTAAAAATTTTAGCAACTCCTTTCGGACAGACCTTGCCTTTTGGGACTTTCTGTCGAAGCCGGTGAGAGGGAGCGATGGACAGGATGCGACAAAACAGAGGGCTTGCAAGCCGAGTGCCACTATCAGGTTTCATCAAGTGGAGGCGATCACACAGGAAGAGATCATGTCAATAAACGTGTATTGATCATCGACTGTTTACTCAGGGAGAGCCTCGCTTCAATTGCGCCACCGACAGCAAACAAGAAGCACCAAACACCGAAGAAGGTTTTGCGAAGACCCTCTCCCTCACTTGCTCTCTCACTCTCGACCATACACACACATACGTGTTCCGTTTTTCCCCATTAACTTCTACGCCTGAAATTATTCAATTAAGAAAATGTTAAAGAGTGTTTAAACTCCACGTAAATGCAGCATTTGTCTTTTGTATTGATTTCAGCATGAGTACTAGCTTCACATCTCAAATATAAAACACTAATTATTTTTTAAAAATCCTGAATTCCAAAATGAACCCGATGAAAATATCATATTGCTCCCTACAGGGCAAAGATTTAAACGTGGGCGTACTTTTATTAAGAGATTTTGAAGGGACGGTAATGAAAAATAGAAATTCGACCGCGGGCTATGTATAGAAAGAGAACCTCTGTCGTTAAATTTGTATGCGTGAAATATGCTTCGGTATATTTCGAAAACCTCATGGCATTTTCCCTTCAAATATATGAAGGGTAATATTAGCCTGAAAGAACAACATAAATTGAAAACAGGTCTCATTCTGGAGTTATGCAAAATTCCCAACTCTCACCATCGATTCCAGAAATCTTTGACCTGAGTTGTTAAAGCGTAACCCATATACCCAGACGGAGTAATATATTTGTAAGGTATATAATCTCTTTGCATTATTGGCATGTTTTGAATATTTGCTGACTTGCTTGTCAAGAAGCATTCCTTCAAATTGAAAGCGCTATTCACAGCAAAGCTTCAACGATTGTCAAATAAAATGAATGGGTAGTAGACTAATGTGGTCAATAGCGTATCTTCTTTAAATTCCCAAACGTTTATCAACCGGCCATTAAATAAATTTGTAAAAGCTCCTATTGATCGTTAATGGACGCAACGGAATCACAGTTTAGTTTCTTTTTGTCTGAGCGTAATAAGTTCAGTACTTTTTGAAAAAAAAATGAATTCGCAAACATAACTATAAATCGACTTTATCAAGGCATATGCCAGTATCCAGTGTGCATTTCTTTAAAATTTGCTTCCTTTATATCCCTGGTGAATTAAAATGCAATTTCAGAATGTATCCTGAAAGAATTTCTCGGTGCTCTCAATCCGGAACATGTGGTTAGGAGCCTTATGGTCGATATGATGCATAATTTAGACCAAGAAATCTGGCACAAACATGAATTCTTCACACAACGTAGGATGAAGAATGAAGATTGCGCCGCAAAATTTTAAATAGCCTCCTGGATGTGACTGCCAAATTGTCAAAGTTGATAAAGGGTTAAAGGCATAAAAGTGGAGCGCTCTATGAAAAAAGCAACCAACAGCATTTCGGATATTGTTTTATAAAAATTTAAATTTAAAAAGAGAATATTGAATATTAAAAATCCTACCTATGTCGCTCCGAGAATTGTTTTTTTTTTACATGGCATGAGTGTAGAATCTTGCAAAGATGAAAGCTATGCCTTGAGCATTTTAGACGTATTTCATTATGTTCATAAAATTATAATAACTTTCCAAGTTCCGAGATATCCTTGAATTCAAGATTAATTTGCACAAATTTGACAACCTTCTTTATAAAAATAAAAAAAAATTGAAACATTTTATTCTTTTAAGCTTACGCAAATAAGAAGTTCTTTGAAGATAAGTAAAAGGTCATATAGGATCTGAAGCTTTTATATTCTCGTCGCAACTCTTAAATGTCCATATAAAGTTCTCATAACTCAATCCAACAACATCACCCCATAAAAACAATGCATTACTATATCTCGTTAGAATGAAAACGGCACTTGAAACATTTCACTTCGGCAGTTCATTGACACTTCATTTACAGAAAGCAATTTCATGATCTCGGTTTCACGATGAACCTTTGCTTGTGATTTTCACTAGCCTTGGCACTGTCGTTTCTCATTTGAAGTTATCAGCTAAGCTCGTGCGCAAATGATTATTTTTCAATGAGCAATGTGATCAATTTAGCCCCTAATGGGGTTGCATTTGCGGTTGTCTCATTACAGGGTCGTTCGTTTCATTCTTCATTCTCTCTAAGGCTTCTCGTTTGGATCCCAGAAGCCTAAAGCTAAGTGCAAACTTGTTTCGTTTTGCCTTTCGGGCTGAAGCGAAAAATATTAACAGAGAAGTTCCTGCAATGGGTTTGCCCTTTGAACCCTAAAATGACGTCGCCTGCCCTCGACTTTAGTCCATGCAAACTTCGTTGTTTTGTGGCGTCTATGACCCGTAATAGCTTGAGTTAGCTAGAGCGAAGTAAAGTTTTACAAAATAAATAATTGAGCTTGACGAAGAAACATTTTAATTTTTAAAGTTTTGTTTATTTTTCATGAATCGCAGAAGCTATGTCGTTAGCGGAATAAACAACTTGGAATATTTAACTTATTTTTCAGTGTTATGTGAAATGTTTTGATTTCTAAGCACTGCCAACAGATGATTTGAAACCGGCAAACTTGAGCTGCTGCTATTTGAACTGCTAGTTATTTTTGGAACACCATGAATAAAACATAACTTAACCGGTATTAATCGTGATCAACTGGTAACTGGTATCAACGTTACAACAGCAATAAAAACATTTGCAGATGAATGTTTGAAGTATTTTTGATTTTGGACGTATTCAAATGCTGCTTTATTTTTTTGGGCTAGATTGTGCTAGCAGCTTCATCGTAAAATTGAATTCTTAATGCACCCGTTTAATAACATAGGTAAATAAAGACGACATTAAAATGGATAACTTTGAACAATGAAAGATGTTCTGGTATAGAATAAATACTTGAATCATCTTTAAATCTTGATAAACTTATAGGTCTATTTTCTTTTGATGCTCGTATTAGTAGATGGAATACTTAATTAAAAAACATGTTTGGCATGAGCTGGTAAATTGTTTGTATATACGATAACCTACGATATTTATTTCTAAAACAAGGCATGGAATTTTTAATTCACAAACTTTGATAAACAGTATATAGATGCATCTTTGAGGAAGAAGCTTCCGTTTTTCTAGCTTTATCTCTTAAACTAAAAAAATGTTTCAAGAACTTTTTCACACCTTCAACGGCTAACTATACTGCGATCAATAGCATCATCTATAATCTCTTGTAAATGCATTTTACAGTATCATCGTACGCGTTGCTTCTGACATACGTCAAATGAGGCGGCCATGTTGAACTATTACTACAGTTACACCATTCTGGGAACATGAATTACATTCAGAAAGAAGCGAAAAGGTTATATATACACTCTGCTTAAGTAGAAAAGCTGTGATTTAAATAGTGGTTATACTTAAAAATGTGTACTAATTTTGGAGTGATCCTCGTATAATGCTAAGAAATTCTTTAGGATGATTCTCTGTTGAATAAGTACCTGTTTGAAAATAAAGATAGCCTGTTCACAAATGAACAACGGGGGATTAACTAATATTTTTGTGGAACAGTGATTTCCTTTGTCTTTATTAGCATATCATCTTCTCCACAGTTCCTGGCTTATTTATTTTATTATATATATAGTAGTTCAAAAAAAATCAAAGTAGAGTTATACATTTCTGACCGAACCTAACACAACAGTAATTCACGGAGAGGCACGTTACTACGTCTCAACACTGGGTCACTTATATATCCTGGGTCACTTCACTGCTTTGGAGACACGTCGTATCGCTTGTTCTATGTGTGTGTTTGTGGTGTTGAACGATCTGTGAATTAAACAATATCATTACGATTACTCTTATCTGACTGGACCCTCTGTAAAAGTGACATGCTGCAGTTGATTTTCTCGAATAAAGTATGACGTTCCTAACTCAAGGGCGTTCGCATCGAATATTATAATTCAAAGATTAGATTGGTTTGTTTGGTATTAACGTCCTTTTCAACTGCTATGGTCATTTCAGGACGGCGTTATAGGGGCCGCAAATTTTGCCTCGCAAGGGTTCTTTAACGTGCAGCCGGCAAACAACTACACGGGACCAACAGCTTTACTTCCCTTCCGAAGGAAGTGCGTGATCTCAGGATTTCCCCCTGAAAAATCCTCGTCGTCCTCGGCCGGGATCGAACCCGCGTACTCGGGCATCAGAGGCGATCACGCAACCGCTGAGCCACCGAGGCCGATCAAAGATTAGATACTTAACCTGTCTTTTCATGTATTAGATAACCATAAAAGTTCTTGCCGCTTTTATGTTGCCATAAAAGGAAGAGGATAGAGAATATGCAAATGAGTTTACAGTGGGTCCAAAATCTGTCAGGGGGGGGGGGGGAGCAGAAAGGTTAGCCTGTATAAATACAGAGCTTTTGGGCATTCAGATCAATCAAATCTCGTGCAGAAGTGAAGACAAATGGAGGTATCGAAGGAGATAGTTAGGTGTTGTTTCCTTTATGACTTCAAGGTGGGCTTGTCAGCAGCAGCATCAAGTCGCCGAATGTGTCTTGCTTTTGGGGATGATGCTGTGAATGAACGCACCGCAAGGCATTGGTTCCAGAAATTCAGGTCGGGAGAATTTGCCATTTCTGATGAACCCCGTAGTCTAGTGCGTCTGGTGGACTAAACACCAATGGTTAACTACGAGCTGCTATCCAATCGGCCAAACCATCACTGGGGACCTGTACTCCCAACAGTTGGAGCGTGTGCAACAGGCATTGCAGCAGAAGGAGCAAGCATTGGTGAATCGCAAAGGGGCACTCTTCCTTCATGACAATGCCTGGCCACATGAGGCGCGGGTAGCCAAGGAAATCATAGAGCGGCTTGGCTGGGAAACTTTGTGTCATCCACCTTACTCACCAGATCTTGCTCCAACGGATTATCGCCTTATCCAATCTCTGGACAACCATCTTCGTGGAAAATCCTACACCAATGATACAGACTGCGAAAGGCACTCACGGACTTCTTTGAGTCCAAGACTGGCAAGTATTTATAGCCAGAGGATTGATCAACTGGAAACACGTTGGCAGAAGATGCTAATGGGGATTACTTTGGGGACTAGCGATACGCTACTTTTTGTGTACATCATTTTGTTTTCTGGAATTAAAAACGGCAAGAATTTTTGTGGTTACCTAGTAATTATAGGTTCTTCAGGAGTGAATAAACCAGCTTTACTTTTGCACCAGTCTTTTTTTGAATTACCTTGTAAATGCATAAATTAGTGCTATACCTCATAATAATAACACTGGCCAACAAAATTAAAGATTTTCTTTGTAACCAAATGCAAGTGGGTGATTTTTGCTAGTATTTTTTCTCCTGATTACGAATATAATTTTGAAATTTCTCTGCACGCACAGATTTCTTTTTTTTTCAATGAAACATTTTTAAATTATTCAGTGTTTGGGGCCTGATAAATTTTCTTGCGGCCCCAAAATGTGGATAGTTTAACATTGCAGACGCTTCTCTTCACATCCATTACTTTAACATAGAAGTCTCGAAGTGCATAACTTGGAAACGTGACGTGATAGAAAAAATCTAAAAGCAGATTCGGATTCTGCATACAAATTACTACTAACAACATTATGTGTGGTCATAATTACAAAATGTGTGTTGTCTAGTGTAATGAACCAAAAGCGATAAAAAATAATTGTTTAGTTGGTTCGTTAGGTATATGGGCGCGTCAATAGTAGGTCATTTGCATCCTTTCATATGACTAATATCTTTACACAATCCAGACTATTCAACATGACATTTATCATTTTACCCATTACACAAACATCCAATCCCAGGGATTCGAGAACTGGAAAGCCTATGCCCATTACACAATGACCCGACGGATTCGAGAACTGGAAAGCCTATGCCCCAGCGCTCTCAGTCTTTGGGAGGCTAATAAGAAATGAAAAAGGCCCTACAGTTAATCAATAATATGGTAAACATATGCTCGCTTAGGAAATAGACCGACTTGTTAATAAGCATTTCAAACGAAATTCACGAAACAGCTAAATGAAATTCTATTGCTTCCGGGAGTTTTCATTGTTTCTCAGTCTTAATTATTGGCCAAACAATTTCGTCACAATTGCTCCATACTTACATAATAACATTTGGCTGCAGGTTAATTGAAATTGGACATCAATCTTTAAACCTTTAATAAAATGTTTACAAATTCCGGAACTATCAAAACGCATATTTACATATTATTAGCTATGGTTTGAACAATCTTCCGAATATTTACATATTTGAAAATCCCAAAAACACCGCCGGACAGACACATGGAGGATTAAGATCATTTTATGCAAACATACAATTTAATGATACAATTTAATCCTTTACAATTTCTTACAAAACTGAATACAACTGGTTACCATAACAATGGTTCATCAATATTATCCGCGCATTGCTGTGTGTAAATATTCGTCGTCATTATCTTAAGGCTCTATCCCCTTAAGAAGAGGAGAAAGCTAAATTGACTTGAAGCCAATGACAGTACAAAAAAAAAGTCATAGGCCGTGTTTCGTGTTTTACTAAGAAACCTAATAAATTGAGTTATTTATAGTAATTTTAATTATTTAGGTAATTTAATTATTTAGGTAATTATTACTTTAAGGTAAGTTCCCATTCTTATCCCATCTACTCACTTTATAAATGTATGTATTTTCTAAGATCTATGTATGACCCAGATTCTAAAATTAAAAAAAAAATCATCTTACAAGTGTAAAAAAAAGTAGAATATAGGATACTGAGGATAAGCAACACCAATAGCGTTAGAATAATTTAAATCAAAGCCTAAATTTTTTACAAATATTAGGAAACCAATTTTAATTCTTAAATTTTATTTAAGCCAAATTTATAATGAGATAAAAAGAGAAAGGAAACTTAAGAATTGCATTGCAATCCAATAGGAATTTCACGAAACAGTCCATAGATGTCGGTAGAATGGAACTGCTCGGAACATCTTGACAGAAACAAGAGCCCACCGAATCTCGTGAAATGCACGTAAAAATATTTAATAAAAAATACTCCAGGTTACTCTCCCTAAACTTTTCAAAAATAGCTGAAACGGCGAAACGCACAATGCTTGTAAATAAATTATCATCAGAATTCTTCGTGGCTCCTCTTTATTTATTTAAACGAGGACCGAGATAATAAACATACAAGTAAAAATCCAAACCGAGTCCGGAATGGGTTAGCACCGAACATTGGATTTGCGTACGAAAAGAGGGCCCGTGGAAAATGTCTGTTTTTAGGAAATGCCATAAACTTCATAACTGTGAAACAAACTTGGGACATGGTAGTAACAACTTGCTCGGGGTTAATTCAATTTTGATTGAAATGCGTGCCTTGTGGGACGATGGCTGCATAGCGTCTAATTTGATTTACTTTCTCTAAACCCTCCAGAGGAAGGAGGGAAGCTGCAGCGCCTAGCGAGAGATTTTTGACAAGAATGGCAACAAGATTATGGCTGAGCGTGTCTAATCTGACGGCGTGAGAAGAGCGGTCGTGCCGGGAAGGGAAAAGCCCTCGCTTGCGCCGAAAACTCGCCGGAGAGATTGTGAAGAGAGAGACGGACGTTCGCCCTACGACGACGCTGTACTTGTTCTGCTGCTGCTGCTGCTGCTGCTGTTCCTGCAAATGCTCCGCCTTAAAATTCGTTTGCATTCACAGGCCTGGAAAGAGCAACGAGAGAGGGACGAGAAAAAAAAAAGAAGTAGAGAAAAAGAAAGGAAAAAAGGTAAAATGAAAGCTCAACGGACCCTTTTTTATCCGTCGACGAAAATATTGGTTTTGAAAGAGAGATTCGGAGGTGGTTCCATCGGCGCAAATAGAAGAGAGGAGGAAATAAAAAAAATAGAAGGGCTTAGGTAAACAACTATGCAATGAAAACCGTAAAGATAAAAAAAAATAGAGGGGAAACGGAAGAAAATATTCAAAATAAAAAGAAATGAACAAATAATATCGTAAAAAATATATAGCTCACGATATCAGTCAACGTAATGAATTTTGATTGAATTTTAATGGAACCGAGTGCTTGACTGACATGAAAAACGAATATTTGATCGTTTTAATTTGAGTATCACTGAAGCAAATAGAAATCAGAAACTTCATTGAAAGGAAAATATTTTATAAAAATTTTTCATAGGAAATAGGAATGTTCAAATAGTTTGATCTAAAACGTTCTTATTTTATTAATTTATGAAACAGAAATTTAAAGAATCTCTATCTGCATAATAATACAAAGGAATTAACCCTAGTACCAAAATTAGCATATTATACGTGTTAATGCTTTTCGAGACTTCGCCAGAGTCTCACTTCTATAGGCCTCGCATTAACTTAATCCGGCCCTGATTAAGATAGAGAATTGCTTTTTAAAAGGCCACCATTGGTTTGCTTAATATTCTTGACCTAAAGCTTAAGATCATTTCACAGATGACAATGTCGCAGTTTTACCTAAGATGGCGACATATACTTCAGAGCAACGATAGAATTCTAAAACAGAGGAAGTTTAAAAAAGCGATTCGTATGGATGAGCAGTTGAAGAAAAGTGCATAGAGACGAAAATATAAAGGCAGACATTGTTCAACCTAACCAACTACCCAACCTAATCTCCCTTTCACTAAATGTAATGCAATGGATCGGAAAAGTCAAAATGCGTACTAAATAGTAGACAGGAGAATATTCACATATTTTTGTCAATAACATGCAGAGAGCCTATTGAATAGGAACGTTCTGTAACAGCCTTCGATGATATAATATTAGTAGTTATTTAGGAAGGCAATATGCTTGAAAACAAAAGCTCCAAAACTAATGTAATGTCGAAATTGACCGAAACGATAAGTGAAGTGAATAAATAAACCACTTTCATAAGTGTTATTCTGAATATTGAACGCATGTCAAAAATAACTTCTAAAAGGATTGAGGACTATCTCCTGTTTAATAAAACTGATGCACTCGTTTTCTGCTTCTTAAGGACAGTAAAGTGTTCTATAATTGTCACTCGACTGGACAAAAATTAACAATTAATTAAACCAATGATGGTCTCCAAATTCCGGCCCGCGGGCCACATCCGAAACTATTATACATTGCAGCAATTAACTGAAAGTAATTTGGCGCAAATCCAACAAGAAGTTTGGCGTCGGAGGATTTTTGTAGCTTTTTTCTATCATCTTTAGTGAAGCTTTTCTTCACTCAGCGCATTAAAAGGTAAGAATATCTACAGCAATAATTGCGTATAGCTACACTATCACCACACAATAAATATAAATTATAGTTATTTCCGGTAATTTTTGATGCTAAATATTTCACATTCATGGAATTATTCTTCGCATTAGAGAAGACACGATATCTTGAAGCCAAGTAAGTGTTTAGATAAAATTGAGTTTAAGTTTGAATGATGAAAAGATTTTGAGAAAAATCAGTTTAAAGTTAAATAAGTTCGATAAATAGAGATCAAAAAACCCAAGAAGGAAAAATATAAAAAGTTGTACAAGAAGATCATAAAACCTTCTCATCGCACTTGTTGTCACTTCAAAGATTGCACGGTTCTTCCGCAGAAAAGAGTACTAACATAGATAAAGTAAAATGATGCATCAAGCGATGAGGAAACAGATTTCTTTCTTGTTAAATTTTGGATTTAATTTAAAATGGAAATAACCCGCAGAGATAATGAAAACTTTTAATTCAATTTAAGAAAGGAATTTTCAAACGCCCCACAGATGCCGGTGAAATAAGAAAATCGATTTTACCATATACTTCCTACACTTTTATGAACGTCATTCCTGTTCCTCTAATGGAAGTTGTATTTCGATCAGTGTCTTAATATCTTAATAATAAACATGGAAGACATTTTTTCTTCATGAAATCCATTTCAGGTATGCTTCTGTAATACTCGAAGACGACAACGATGGCATAAATTTTAAATGACTTGAAAAAAAAAAAATCAAGAACGCAACCCAAACACAAATGTTTGGAGAGGGGGAGGGCAAGAGGGAAGGGGGTGAATGGAATCAATGAAAATAACAAAAGAGTTACATGAGGAAATGTGACAAGAAGTGATGGAAAGAAAATCAGAGCTGTCAAAAAAATCAAAGGAAATCTGAAGACGAGAAAGAAAATAAACATGACAGAAAGAATGGAGACGGAGAGAGAGTAAACCTTGGAGAGTGGAGGAATGAGTGACGGGTTTTGAAAACTCGTTTCGGAAAGTAAGGACGGCGAAGGCCCAATCCCACCCCGATCGTCACCTGTCACAGAGTCATTTGGTTGAAGGCAGGGTGACGATGCCGGTGGTGGTGATGGCGAGAGTCAGCGGCGGGAGAGAATGTACCGGGTCCACGAACGAAGCTACAGCCACCGACCGAGTTCACGTGTCAAAACAAGCCTATGAAAGAACAAGCTCGCCTTTTCTCTCTCTTTTTCCCGATGGAGACAACGACCCTCTTTTTGCATCATCTTCCTTTCGTCTTCTCTTCTTTCCTCGTTGAATTTCAATTCTACTTACCTCTCTTTTCTCTCTCTCTTTCTTACTCTGCACTCTCCGTTCCATCTTATCTGATAGAGCCGTGTACTCCTCGTTCCAGAGAAGATTTGTTTTCACTCTCCACGAATGAGAGGCTCAAATGTAAAATACACGTAGAAGAAAGTTAAATTAGGACGAAATAACCTTACAGATTTCAAAATGTCAAGAAAAAATACAGTCATTATTTTTAATATAGGCAACAAAGAGTTCTTTCATACTTAATTGTAAATAAGGCTAAACATTTCTGCTCAGAATAATCAATAATCCAAATTTATCTAAAAGTTCGTTATCTGAATTTATCTTCGAAAAAATAGTTTGTGTTAATCAATATACGATGTGGGATAATGGCGTGAAATTTCATGCTGAGTTGACCAAAATCCTTACGTCGTTTGTATTCCCAGCAGTTTTTTTTTTCATAATTTTATAAATCGAAAACGGTAAATCTTGGGAAGTCAAATCTGTGCCAACCAATAGCATATTGAGTGCTTAGAAAAGTATCTTGAACAGTGGTCACTGGATCGACCGGAATATACCGAATTCTTGAGAATCTGTTATGCGGAACTTCGATATTCCGGCAACAGTAAGCCCTACCGAGATGATGATAGAGCTATAGACTGTAATAATCAGTCGTTTGAGTTAATCGGGACGACTTGCCTTGCAGTTATCAAGATAATTAAAAATTTTGATGTGAATTGCGGCCACAGCTCATCTATACGATATTTAATATGAAATACAGAGTCACAGTAATTGCCACTAATGTTGCCTGAAGAAATGATATCAGATAAATTGTTTTTAACTTATAGAAGAAGACTGAGCCAGAAACTGTGGACACAGATTAACAAGAACAACAGGAAACCACTATTCCACATCAAAGTTTTATTGCAACGTATAGGCTGAGGAAGGCAGCTTGGCTGCCGAAATGCGCATACGTTGCAATAAACCTTTGATGTGGAATAGTGGTTTCCTATTGTTCTTGTTGTTTTTAACTTATCTGACTGGCCAGTTTATGAAATCAAATTAACAGATTTTGTCCTCTTAAACGCGGTATGTGGGCAGCTTTATGAGAAGAAAAACCCAAATAAAGAGTTAAATGAATTCATAAGCAAATGAAAATCGAAAAAAAGATTGCATATTCGTAATCACCGTGATATTTTACGTTTCAAATTTCGTAACTGATATGCTCGCGCATTTTCATATTTTCTGTAGTTTTTCATGCAATTGAGTATTGTCTTTTCAATTGTGCTTGATGATCTTTTATATACATAAAATGTATAGAAACAGTTGAAAGTAATTGCCAATATGTGTTTCTATACTTCCTGAATTAAAGACAAAGTAAAAACAACTTCCTAATCAAAGTATTGCTCATAGTATTTGCAGGAAAGCCAAATCTCAATGCAGTGAAGCCCAATGTTTAGGCGATTTTTTTTCCCATCTTCAGAATGAAAATAGGCATTGTGTTTTCACGGTAATAAATACACGACAAAAGTTTGGTGAAAAGAAAGAATTAAACAATCTGCTTGGCGTTCGAAAGCAAGTCGTCAATTTATTACACAGATGCAATGAACGTACGTGCTGAAATTCATGCTTATTTAGCTATGGCAATCTCCGTAAAATCGTTGCTTCAATTAAATAAAAAAAATTTTTCTAAACGAAGAACGATTGCGTTACGTCGTGGGACGGCGCCCAAAGCCTGATAAATATAAAGAAGAGAAATGATTTTGCGATTTTTCATCCGAGCACATTAGAAAACTGAAACTCTGCGGTCGAGCCTTGCCGATAACGACAGTTCACATACACGTTGAATCACGGTTGGGGGGAAAAAAGAGAAAAAAATAATAAAACGATTGAAGGAGATGAAAGAAAACATTTCATTCTCAAGAAACGGTAATAATAATAAATTACTGTTACAAACGTTTAATAAATGTGAACACCGTGACTGCGATAAGGAGGTCCGTGGAATAATCGCTGGTTTTATCTTTATCATTTATTACAGACCAATGAAATAGTAGAGATAGGGGTTTAAAAAAGAGGGGGTTCAGGAGGAGGGTATTATTTCCCTTTGGCTCTCACTAAAAGCGAAGGTAGAGAGTGGGTGAGTGCGATCAGTTCAACCGCCTATAACGATAGGTCTAATGGCTCGAGATCGAAGCCTGAAGAGGAAATGAAAGAGGGCGAAGAGTTGGCTTTGTTTGCTTTCATCCTTTTGCAGCCGAAAGAGAAAGGGAAAAAAAAAGGGAAAAAAGTAAAGAGAGAGGAAAAGAGAAGAAAACGTCCCGCATCCTTACCACATTTTGCTCTCTCCGTCTGTCGTGTCTGTCGCTTTTTTCTCCTCTTCAGAGGAGAAGGAAAGCTTTTAAACGGAACCTCCATTCCTCATCACCAACCCAATACAAAAGAAATTTTCATTAGATATATCTTAGTTGTTCACCGAGACATTAATATGGTGCTATAAAAATAGGGGATGCTGCTGCAGTTGTCCTAAAGTCATTGCACTTTATTGATTCTTTTAAAGGCGCTTTCTGTTTCAATCCAATCAGAACGTTTTCCAGAATTGAATAACCTATAGAAGATTGTCTTATGATTTGAAATAACATTAAGGTTTTAAAATATAAGATATTCATTTCTTTTGGGCAGGAGGAAGTACTCTTCTTTTTTGAGCGGGGAAGCGTTTTCTTTGTAACTTAAAATATTGACATTGCTGCCGGTTAAAAGCCAAGATCATGCTAGTAAATGAAATAATTTAAGAAGTTCCACATTGAAAGTTTAACATCTTGAATTTTTTAGCTGTAACAAAAATTTTCTGCATGTTAAAT
Organism: Rhysida immarginata; assembly: GCA_023313115.1. Taxonomy (NCBI): domain Eukaryota; kingdom Metazoa; phylum Arthropoda; class Chilopoda; order Scolopendromorpha; family Scolopendridae; genus Rhysida; species Rhysida immarginata. The sequence goes on from JAHWFO010008480.1 coordinate 5,152,752, forward strand.
GTCACTTCCAAGCAACGGTCAAGATGAGAACATCAAACAGAAATATTGATTCTTCATGTAGCCCCCACTTTCGCTAAGAATGTCTTCGTTATATAAACATAATCTATCTAGAAAATTTAAATTTACATAAGTAGCAAAAATTGGCGTAACCTAAAATTATAAAATTTAAATTGGTTTCAAGAGAAAGTTAACTTTAGCTTTTTAATTTTTTTTGTACAGCTTGAAAACTGAGATTAAATAATTATGGACATTTTTTAGAAAAGGGGCTAAACAAATTTTGTGCAATTTTCGAGATCCCCTGTGGCGTAGTAATTGCATTTGAAAATCAAAACCAAAAGAAAATTGCTTCTAAAAACGATATTCCTGTGTGCTGTTCTCGAGAAAAATTACTTGCGGCACTTTTAGGTTTTTCTGGGGTTTTGTTTCTCTTCTTGAAGCAAATTGCTTCTGTACCTGTGAAAAGTATCAGGACCCAGGAGACCACGATTGGAGCAATTAACAGTGAATATCATCACCGGAAAATTGTGATATTTTATTGATAGTTAGTCTTGTATATCCCTCCGGATTAGTCTAATTAGCTACATTAACATCATCTTTGAAGAGTAGAATTTTAAAAATAACCAGAAGGACTAATTCCAATGCTTTCCTACACACAAACAATTAAATCAATATAGGCCATATGTTTCACAAACTAAGCATTTAAACGAAATCATCAGTACTTTCACAAGGTTCTAGGAGTTAGGCTGGAATTTTGTGCTACTTTTCATTTAGAGCAGCTGTTAACTCAGACATTGATGTTGGGTGAAGTGGACAAACACGAAGTTCAAACTAAACCTACAAATGTTCTATTGGTTTGAGATTGGGACTCTGTGAAGGCCGTCAAGTTATTCAACATTCATTTCATCGAAACATCCAGTTACACATTTTTATTTAATAATCGCTCACTTCACAATGTGTACTAATGTCATTACCCGAAGTATTCATTTCTAAGGTGTGCCGCAATGCTTTTTAAAAGGTAGTTGCTACAAACGAAAAAAAAAATTTACCTAATATTAAATTTTTTGTTAATTTTCATAATAATTAGTATTTTAACTTCTATTAAAATAGGAGTTAAAAAAAACTTGTTTCTATTAATAATTCCTTAATATGTTTTTTTTACTGTAAATTAAATGTTTCGAGCTTTCACAAAGAAATCAAAGTTTCTTTCTTTCAGTTTTATAAAATATTGCAATTTCCATTTCACAAGCAGTTGTAATTTCAATATCTTTTTGCATTTGATACTCGGTTTCATAATTTTTAAATGTTCTTTTTTCACAAAATAGATCTCTTCATTTGCTAGTGCTGCTCCATTTAATTAATTAGAAAATTTCTTTCTTAACGTATAGTTTAATTTCAATTGCAAAGAATTGTGTATGGCTGCCTCGGATGGACTGCATAGATAGCCACGAGTTTTATAGAGGAAGCATTTCGTTTTACACAGTCGCTTTCAGAATTGTTTAGGAAGCCCTGATTTTCATTCTAAAGCAATCAATAGTTAATTCGTAATGATTAACTAGATGATTGCAAAGTTAATTAGTAATTTTCCCTCATTTAGTAGAGGTTGTTCAAACAAGAAAGCAAAAAAAGAAAATAAACAGAGAGAAGCCTCATACAGACAGACAGACATACAAAAGATGGGTTCGTTGATGGCAACCCGAGTTTCCGAGTGGGTTGAAGGCAAATGAGTGTTGACGGGTCGGGCAGTTGAATTGTTGAGCGGTCGGATGCGAAGGTTCATCACTCCAAAGGTTAAACGGAAAGACCAAAAGAGGGAAGGAAAAAAAAACAGAAGAACATGAAGAAGAGGGTTCAACGTCGGAAGACGAAGTGTGGATGTCATGAGTCTGGTGTCAGCAGATAACAATGGAAGAGAAAGGGAGGCACGTGCATCCAATTAATTACGAAATCCTTATCAGCGTGAAAGGTAACAACCTCGAGTCTTTATCGGGCGCTGAACCTTGGACCTCCTAATGCGCAAGCACTTAGTAACCAATTTGGAATAAGTAGCCACACGCCAAGGGCATTTTGGGGGCGGCGGCCATTCGTCTCTTCGTCTGTCTGTCTGTCTCTTCTGAACGCCTACGGAGGTTGTTCACCTGACACAGAACAAAAGCCTTCATCACTCCTACTTTACCCTCGTTCTCTCCCCATTCGAGAAATTAAAAAAAAAAAATTATGGAGCCTGAAAAAGACGGTAGTTTCCTAGCCGTGCTCTTAATTGGTTAATTAAATCGTTTTTTATTAGTTGAATTTTTAACCGCCCTTTCTTTCAAAACTTTTATTAATTTATGAAAAGCGATCACTTCAGTTTGACATATTCCTCCTCGCCACGTGACAAACACAACAAACTTCTTAATTCAATAGCTTCATCGATCGCAGAAATTAAAAGAACTTGCTATCATATCTTATGGAATGCTTTGAAATTTTTAAATATTAAAAAACAACACGTTAATGAGCTTTTTAGTAAAATAATTTGCTGTAAATTAGAGTTTTTCAAAACAATATATAATAAATCCATCTCCACTTCTTAATGAGCAAAACAAGATTTAATACATGGTTAGAAAATCCTGAAGAAGCCAATTAACTGTTCAAAACAGGATCGTCCTAAGCGAGAATTAAAATTGGGGACCGTAATATCAATCCATTCTACGTATGATTGCAGGTTTTATAGTTATTGTTTCATTAACAAACAATGTGAAGGCTGCCTAATTATGTATTTTATTTGTATTATGCGTATAATATAATATAATACAATATAATATAATATAATATAATATAATATAATATAATATAATATAATATTTTATATAGGGGGCGCATTTTATTCCTTCAACTTTATTAACTTCAGAAAGCGTTGGCAGGAAAGTGGGTAGAACCGTGGGTTGGATGCCGCTGGTCTTGATTGCTATCAGTCAACCTTACCTTAATGAGAAACCTTACAGAAAGGGGAAAATAAAGTTGCTGAAATTTAACAACTGATAGAAGGCTCAACTGAAATAAATTTGAAGGTTCAACTTCTTTACTCTAATAAAGTTGGAAAAAATGCGGAGTCGAAACCTGTATTCGAAGTAAATGCAGTCTTTTAATAGTGAATGAATGAATAATGTATAGTCTTTGAGAAAAAGAATAGACGCATTCCGAAATAATGAACCAATCATAACGAAACTTCAATTTGCAAATGATCAAAATTTCTGCGACGGGGCATGGCTGGGACATATAGACTAGAGTGCCATTTCTTTTGATAGTTAGACCCATTTGGTAAGCCTTTTGTGGCATTCTCACAGTATACGTGTCGACGTTAAGGACATTCTATGAGTCGTTGTGCTGCCATTCTTTTCGCGGCACTCTAGGTTCACTTTTCAACAAGATAATGCACGGCATACACGATATGTCTTCTACATCAGATCGGCCTCGGTGGCTCAGTGGTTGCGTGATCGCCTCTGATGCCCGAGGACGCGGTTTCGACCCCGGCCGAGGACGACGAGGATTTTTTCAGGGGGAAAATCCTGAGATCACGCACTTCCTTCGGAAGGGAAGTAAAACCGTTGGTCCCGTGTAGTCGTTTGCCGGTTCCACGTTAAAGAACCCTTGCGAGGCAAAATTTGCGGCCCCTATAACACCGTCCTGAAATGACCATGGCAGTTGAAAAGGACGTTAATACCAAATAAACCAAACCAACCAAACCTCTACATCAAATCACAATATCTGTCCCCTCTTGACCTCATTTGGAATGTGGTGAGACGTTACCTTGCGACCAACCCAGAATATAGACGAAATTAGAATACCAAGATTTACAAGATTTCCCTAAAAACACCATCCAGCAGTGTTATGAATCCAAGTAATTGCTTGTATCCATGCCAGAGATGGACCAATGCCATTCTTTCTTGCTCACTTCGTGTAATGGTTTCTTCCAATAAATCATCCATTGTTTTACATCTTATAAAGAATCCCTTTCTGGATGAATAGAATAATTAAGCTTGGGAATATTTAGCTTCAGCATGTTATTTCGCCGTGCTACTCATTCTGATGAAAGCCACATCTAATTAGAATTCAGTTCCAGGAGCATTGGAGATCAGTGCTTCGGTTGCGATTACAATTAACCAATGCAATCTCAACATAGGAAGCCAAGAAGATGAAAAGGAATGAACTCGAGAGAACAATAAAAGTTTCTTCTCTGATTAAGAAACAAGAGCACATTCTTCGAAAAGATGTTCACACTTTTTTATCTCTCCTCTACTTCACCTAGAAAAATGAATGCAACTATTCATCCATCGATAATAAGGTTTAGCATGCTGTTATTTGGAGCAGTTTTTAGCCCACTTTTTGCTGCTCGTATCTCTCCCATCAAACAATAGTGAAATTAAAGAAGCTTCGTTACACCAGATATGGTATTGGAAAGGAAGAGTTTACTGCTAAAAAAAAACAACTTGAACTTGTTCTTATTCTCACGCAAGGCTTAGCGAAACAAGTAAAACTAGTCTGAGATAAGTGTGCCAGTTAAGTCGTCTCCAGCCAAAGACATTTGTCTTGAAAGTGAAAGGAAGAATCAAAGGTGTTGTCCTCATTTGAAATCAACTTGTAACGCTGTTCTCTAAAAGTCGATCTAATTTTGCTTTCTTCTTTGTTTTTCTTCCTGTCTTTATATCTTCGCTGTGTTTTAAGTCATAAATAATTATTAAGAAGTCTTTAACTCGTAAGTGGTACCAAAAATAGTTATTCGATAAATCATAATAATATTCTCATACGTTCCGGTTTTTCTCACTATTTTTATATTTTCCGTTTTAAAGAAATTTAGCTGATGTCAAGACTATTCTAGAATTTTATTTTTATCTCGTATTTGACTTGAATTTATTACCTATGTGTTATCTTAAACCGGTCATGTGTTTTTAAGAATTCACCCGCTTTCTTCTAAAATCGTCGAGTTAGAACCGCTGAAACTTGAACTGCCATGTTCTTTTCCCTCCGGAGACAACTTCTTGGCACCCATCTTGCACACTCTTTACAATAAATTGCACTGTCAACCCCTACGCAATGTAATGTGAAGTTCCGAAGCTAATTCACGCATATTAATTCTTCTGTGATTCCGTATGAGTGCATCAGCCAGTGCAATTGACACGTCATTGACTGCGGTTGCTTGCCTTGCTTTGTGCTCTTCATTCTCAACCCGCTCACGACCCTCGTTTCATGACTTGAGCCATTCGAACATTGAAGACCGTGACAGGCAAGATTCCTTCTAGTGTGCTTGAGGTCTCCGATGAATTTCAGTCTTTTCACATCCATTTTTCAGAGAAATTTGAAGATAATTCACTACTGCATTGAAACTGTCACATATATAGACGTCTTGTTGTTAAGAAAGACAATGTGTTGACTTTTTCTCCTTCATGCTCTACGTACAGATAATGCTATGCTATTGGGTCGTTTATTTTAAGACGCACTTTGTAAAAAGGGAATTACGACATTTCTTTCCTGTTAAACGATACTCAGATTAATGTTATGCAATTTCAATATCTAGTAAACTCTTTAAAATATTCATATACTTTATTGATCTCACCTGCATTTTCATTCAGAATTAGAATCTTCAAATTCCATTTCGCCATTTTCGGAAAATGGTACTCTGTGCAACCGCTTCAAGAACGACGTAACCAAGAAAGCCTATTTCCTTTTCTTTCATTTCTTTTTTTTTTCTTTTTAATTTTTAATCTTCTGACCTACTTGCGGCATTGTGGACGACTCGTCGTTTATTAACGGAAGGAGTTGCAGGGCGGACACAAGAGTGTCGACCCCACCCCGTCCCTTTTGATCGAGCCGCTCTTGCCTTCCTTCCAACCGATGCGTCGACACCTTCATAGACAAACCTCATCAAAATTTACAAAGCCACAAACATCTCCCCAATCCTACCCTGCTATAATTAAACTGTCTTCCTATTGAAAGCATCTTTCCCATAAACTTTCCCCTTGTGGAAACAAAATTCTTCCCTGAAATACGTCTGTGCTTCATCATCCAAATTAAACGGCTCGTTGCTCCGGAGGCTTCGCCTGCCGACGATCCATCAGATCCCATGCAACTGGGGACCGCTTTTCTTTTGAAATTTGCTTACCTGACTGGAAATTTTAGCCTGATAAGAATGCCCGAATAACAAAGTTAGAATGAAAGCAAAGAAGAAAAAAATTGTTGCGATAAAAGAAATCTCGTGGCATTTTGAAATCCATTCTGGAAAGTCCTATGCCAATTTCGAAGTAGTTCCAACTGTCATTTTAAAGCTCGTTAAAAATCATGAAGTTGACACTATGTTACATTAGTAATAAATTTTGAATTCGCATATGTGTATCTATATTGTTGCTCAGGCTTAGTTGGATTAAATGCTTCGGTGCAGAAAGATTAAATATAAGTTAAAGACATGCTTACATGCCAAAATATTACAGCAAATTTGTAAAAAAAAATATTCGGAAGTTAATGTTAGATTACGTGCCTCCATTTATTTATTCAAAGAAATTCATTTTGAAATTAATAAAGAAAACTATAAATCATGTCAAGAATAGAGGCACAACCATTTTTAAGTTAGTTGGTTCCTAACTAATTGTAAGAGGTGGATTGATCCATATTGCATACCGATACAAATGAAGGTAACCGGGTTCTTGATTGTAACAATAGGCTTATTAAAAGAGATAGGTTTTGGTTCTCAAACATTCGTCAGTTAGGTTGCCTAAATAGTACTTCATACTTCACTCCAATGAGCAGATAGTGTGGAAGCAAACATCCAGGGCTAACAAAAACACAAACTGGGCTGGACTTCAACATCCAGCAAGCAAACAACAGCCACAAAATATCTCTCTGAGGAAATTCCCACCGTTCTCAATCGGATTTGAGCCCGCAATACGAATAGTGCCAAATGCACTTTAAGTAAACTGCTTTATATTTAATGTTTAGGTGATACGACAACTTAATTTTTTTTTGGAACACAATTTTTTAACGCTGTGGATACGGTCACGGCGCCGTGGCTTGTCAGCGTTCACGATGGTCTAAAAAGGGAAGTAACGTGGTGAAGGATAGAGCATGCGCTTCGCATAACGGATAATTAATGATCGGCGAAACAGCACTTTGGCAAGCAAGAATCGTTCAAAGGTGTCGTTCGCGTACATGTATATGTAAACGAATTACGCTCACATAGTGAAATCACACAATTCACGAAATATGCAAGTTCCTATTTCTCATTCCATTAATTGTACAATGTTTTTGTGCCCGAGTGCGAAAACTGATACGAGGAGGTGTGGGGGTCCGCTTTTTGATCGCCGCTGTGCGATTCACACATGGCATCCGTGCTGGCGGTGGCCCTGGATAAATCTGTGTATAATTTCTCACATTTGTAATTCATTTTAAATAATGAAATTTCACCTCTGATTTGGTCTCTGTCTGGTAGACAAGCTCGGCTTATACATTATTTCTGTGTAACGTAGCTCTTCTTTCACAAAACGTGTATTCCCACGCTTTCGAGCGCCGTCAATAGTTCTGGAATAGCATGTCCAAAGTTGAATGGAATTGCTTTCTTCATATTCCCAGAGAAGTTCCGCTAGCTCGTCAAACGAAAAGAATCTAAGTCCACGATTTAAAACAGGCGGCCGTAGACGCATAGCGACGATCAAAAGGTGGGCAGCATCACCACCCCTACTCGTTTCTATTTCGCACACGGCCGGTAAAAGGACTTTGTACAATTCATGGAATGAGTTGCGTATTTCGTGAATTATCTGATTTCACTATCTGCTCGTAAATCGTTTAAATATACGCGAAATCGTTCGCGAACTACTCCTTTGAACGATTCTCGCTTGCCAAAGAGCCGTTTCGCTCATCACTGATCATCAGCTGCGCAAGGCGCATGCTCTGTCCTTGAACGCGTCACTTCCCTTTTTCGACCATCGTGAACGCTGACAAGTCACGGCGCCGTGACTGTATCCACAGCGATTTTTTAAACTGCTGTCTTATTGGGATAAATATTTGTCTCAAAAGAGTGCTTCTTAAACTGAAGTCACAAATGGTAAAGTACATACAACAAGTTTTTGGAGAAAAAAATGTTCATATAAATGCTTAACCAAATGTTTTGAACTTGAAGTACTAGCATATTGGTAGAGTGCAAAGAAAATCAGACTTTGAGAAATATTTAGATTAATGGAAAACCAGAATGAAAAGAAATTCAAACGATGCCATTTAATACATCCAAAAAAGGAGACGACATTCATGTTCAATGTGTTGAATTCTTAAAATGAGCTTATACATCACTCTTATTCTCAATTTTCTTTGAAAGACTAACTTAATAGGAAGATACTCTTCAAGTTTTACCAGAGATTTCTTTCTTTCATTTTATATTCACATCCGCAAATTTCTTTTCTTCATTACCAAAAGGACCCATCTTATACTTGGGAGAGGAGAGGACTTTTCTTCACACTCTGATGATTTCAATTCTTCTCCTTTCATGGAGGATTTTAGAGATGAAGACGACGAATGTCCTAGCTTTAATCCTCCCTTTCCGTCAATTTCATTCATTCCCTTTCTTCCTATTTTCCTTCTCCTTTTTGTTGGATTCCTTTAACTCCCACCTCCCCATCTTCATCAATTATGCTTCTTCTTTTTCTCCCTTATCTCATTATTTCTGTTCCTTTCTCTGTCCCTACACACACACGCACACATACACAGTCGCTCTCTCTCTCTCTCTCTCTTTCTCACTCTTTTTCTCTCCTCTGCGCCGCTCTTTCGAATCTCCACATTAGAACTGAAGAGCAAAACCGTGAATGCATGCGCGATTTGTCTTCAAATTACGCCCGACCTTCGCTTCATTAGTTCAATTTTACGAGCAGATAAGTTACAGGAAATGGATCTTTCATCACTACACCGAAGAGAGAACCAGAAAATTAAAAAGAAGCAAGGAAAAAATAGAAACCCCAACATTTTTGCAAACATCAGTTAGCGTCAGGCCCGGTTTCCCACTCTTATTGTGGCCATCATCCTTTGGCTTTCTCCTAATGCCCTGCTAACCTCCTGGAAATTTATTGTTTTCATTTCCTTTCGTTATAAACAACATAATTTTCCATGGATTCATTTTCATCAATCACTGTATTCATCTGTTAATATTAATAAATATTTATGATGTTCTTTTCTAGCGAAGTGAATTCATATCTAAAAGTTCGTTCTTTGTAAGATTGAAAATCAATAATCGCATCACACAGAAAAATACCTATGGATTCTATTTGTCTATCCTCTTGAACACATAAACTAATTCGGCCCTTCACTGCTCGGAGTTGGGTGAAACTTAATTTCCTGTTCTTTAACAAAAATTCATCAACCAATTCCAAATTTATTACAATCAGCTAGATCTCTATAGGCTTCAATATCTGTCTTCTCCTAGATTAGATATTTCCGAATAAATGAGCAGATATGTGAGACTACCTATTTCCGTAAACAGAGAGCAGATTCGTTTCTTATGTAATGCTATGGATTTAAATAATTTCCTTTGCAGGAAATAAAAGAGCTACTGCGCATTCTGTAATTTTTTCTACGAAACAAGTGTATCTTATCAAAGTATTATATTCTGCTTTTGTAAGTACATGGTTATTATAAAAGAAATGGGCACTTTTAATATCTCGTCGAAGCCAAAGCGCTGCTTATATAATGGTTTTTCATGTTTCTTTAGTATATATCTTTAAATTTGCATGATTGAGTTATAGATGCTCTACGAGTGAGCTCTTTGTAGGAAGAAGATAAGTGTATATGCCAATTTCTGTTATATTTCCAAGGGAACTATCTGAACCTGTATCTCATAGTTTTAAGCCAAATTGAAATATTTTACTCACCTAAAGCCATTATTGATGCTTGAAAAATAAGAAATCTCACTATTTTGTTTCCTTCAAAATAAACAGCGAAAAAAAAAATTGAGCGCGCATACCCAACGCCTCCTAAAGATAAGGCCTGAGCGCGAAAACGTCATACATTGTTACATCATCATCCGAAGATACGTTTAATCGCATTACTACCAATAATAAGCCCTGAAATGCGATTAAACGTATCTTCGGATGATGATGTAACAATGTCTGATGTTTTCGCGCTCAGGCCTTATCTTTAGGAGGCGTTGGCATACCCATTTAAAGACTTCATTGTTATGCAATAATTAAAGCTATGTGTATATTAATACGCTTGACGGTACTTCTTTCCTCCACCACTCAACAATACGTACGAATCCACTTTACATGAAAACAAGGGAACTACTTCCTACAAAGGAGCAACAGACGATAATTGAATGGATAAGCTGGAGCAACTTTCTAAAAATCGATTATTAGAATTAGCTAATTGCCATCCGGTAAAAAAATCTTAGTTGTTAATTATAACCATTTTCTTTAATTTATTAGTTTATTTTATAAATTAATTCGGTAATCTTCGTAAATTTTCTGGGATTGAAATCATGTGTTCGTGAGTGAATGAGGGCAGGGCTGTCGAATGATCTAATGGGGCAGCCGAGAATACGAATATGCGTTGGTGAGGGTTTATGTATCGCGGTGTTCTATAATTTTAAATAAAAAAAAATATTCATGAGGCAAGCCTCATCTTATAAATTATTTCGAGACGAATAATTGTATAGCAAAATTAAGTTTTTGTGCTATTAAGCACTGCTGTAACTGCAATTCTTTTGGTGAATGCCGGTTAAGGCATTTGCTTCCCCTTTATCCTAATGTTTTTTCTTCTTCTCACTTCCGCTACCGCCATCCTTTCCAAGAATACTTGCACACAAACAAAGAGTTCCGTGCACAGGTTCGGATAGTTCCCTTGTTAGTTTCCCAGGACTTTGGCCTGTTTAAACAACCAGCATTCTGATATTTCTTGTTCCAATCGTAGATGGACTGTTTTTCAGTAGAGCTTTTACCATATCGTGTTCAAAAATATCGCCATACGACAGTAAGTGAATTTGTTGCCGCTAATTTCAGCGCACACAAGGTCTTCTCATCGGCGTAGACAACATTTTGCTTAGCTAATGTAATGATGCTCATGTGACAGTGACGTCACGAACAACTGCAATCGTAAACTTTTTTCCCTATTCTTTGCTACCACGCAGTTTGCGTACATACATACTTAACGGTTTGTTCTCTATAAACGTTGAAAGAATGACGGATGTAGAAGAAAAGAAGGACGAAACACAAGAACCCTAGAAAATTAAAAATTGAACACAAGATGGTAATACCCTGAAAAAGGTAGATGCTTCGAATATACGCTATCCTTTGTCAAAGCATAAAGTCAAAGTGGAGAAAGAATATCCTCTATCACTTTTAGTTTTTGCTTTGGCAAAGCTTAGCCACTATCCGAAACGTCAGCTCTTTTCTCAGGGTCTTACCGTCTTGTGTTCATCTATATATAATCTGCACAGTTTGCATTCGTGTATAAATTTTATTCTTCAAAGCCGATAATTTAAATTTGCATAAGTAAAACGCATTTACATGCATGGATGCACTAATTCAAAATATCATTAAAGTAATTGTGCGCAATCAGATGTTTACAAGGAAATATTATACATTATTATTATTCAAATTATTCGTTATCTTATTATGAAGTAAAGAGAAGATGACAGAAATTAAATACAGTGGCTTTATCCTAAATCATTTCGAGTTAAACAAATTATAAATGAAACGCTGAGCTTTAAATAAATTTATTTAAACTAATTCAATGCTATGAATTCTGAATTTGCATTTTCTTAATGTTTTTTGGGAGAGAACTTTAAACTTAACGAGATATTTCATTGGGAAAAACCTTTTTCAGAGGATTATGAGATTTTTCCGTTTCAGAAAAATTCCCTTTAAACCTTTTACCCTAGAGAGGATAGGCTCAGAACGGATGAACATTATACACTTTTACAGTTTTCTATTAATTCTTTTAAAGAGTGGATGCAAAAAATAAAAATAAAAATCAAACGAAACCTAGCATAATCTTCTGCTATTAAAAAAAGCTCAACAGATTACCCTAGAGGAGCTCGAACTATGTCACCAGAGTCAAAGGGATGCGCTGGTTCTTCTGCTGGTAGCCAACGTCTCGGCAGCCTGGCGTGATGAGATATACGTTGCGAGGAGAGAAACAGAGAAAGAATTATGCGGTTCAAGTGGAAAATAAAATAAAAAAAAAGTTAATTGTGATCGAAATGGCTTGCGAAACTATCGCGCCAGAGCACTCGGCCGGATTTCGAGTCACAAGGAACGAAACACTTTATAGTCGTTTGGATATATGTTTCATTGGTTCAAGAAGAATGGCCATTAAAAAAAGGAGAGACTAGGGTACGAAAGCGCGCGAGAGAGAAAGAGAACGAGAGAGAAAAGCATGCTTAATGGTTTGGATCTAAGCAAATCAAGTTCAAAAGCTGTTTCATTCAAAACCGCTTTATTCATCCACAACACCGCTAAAGAAAATGTGTTTTTGCCTGAGGCCGAAGGGAACAAGCGGATGAGATGAGCTAGGATCTAAAACGCTTGTGTGAACGACAAAAAAAAACTCGTTTTGAATGTTAATGAGTAATGAAAGAACTAGAATTTTTGTATATTTTTATTCACTTAGCATTTTAAAAATGAAACAAAAATAATTTTACATTTAAGACAACTAAGTCTTTTACATAGTCCATAGCTGCACCAATTATGCTTTTACATACACCTTGGGGTTAAAGAAATTGGATAATAAGATGTGGAATTCTCACTTTAATTCGTAATATAGAGTTATATCACCAATATAGAGTTATAACTACAGGTTGGATTTTGAGACATCCTCCAATATGACTTAGGATAATATTCATATTGAATTTGGAATGCTTCAATCGACTCTTCAGAGCAGCCAATTTCGGAAGGCGTTGTTTTCTTTTCTTTATAACCTGTTCCAACACGTTCCCAAATTTTCTGGATGGGCTTCAAATACGGTGAATAGGCGGGCTTACGGTCCTGATTTGTCAACATCGACTTTCAGATAGTACGCCTACTCTTTCGCTTAGAATGGTTGTTTCCTAACTTATACCACTATTCGCTGTGGGCGTGAACATTGTTCCAACAAACTTCCCCGTCTTTTCCAGAAGCTGTTGGCCAAAAACAAAGAGTCCTCTTTGCCATTCAATCACGTCTTCTTCGACCCATGATTCAGCATCAAAACAAAGAAGTATAATTTATGGATAAGAAAGTACATCACGGATTTCTACATACAAGCAGTTTTTTATGCAGTCACGAATGTTTATGCTCCAGGTTTGATATTTTAAACCTTATTTTTTCCAGCATCTCGTAATTTTTGCTTGGTGTGTCTCCTTGCCTCCATTAAAACAAGACTGCCTCCTGCACTATGTACTGATAAAATTTATAATTGAGTCATGTATGCTAGATATAGCTAGCCTGATTTCATGAAGAAGATCGTAAAAAAATTTGAACTGTTATAAATATTATTCTTCTTCTAAATATTATGGTTCTCCTGAAATATTATTATTCTCCTCAAAGCACATCTAAAAAGAGATTTTTGTGTGTGTGTATTAAAAAGTTGAGTTATTGTTATACCCAGACCACAATAACAACGTGCAAGCTATTATATTCCAATTAGAGGATAGAAATGATTAGAAATTTAACGAAAGAAAAGCAGGCCTCAAGAAACTGCGTTTGCTGTACTTCCATTTTATTCGATATGCAGTGAGCCGAACCTGAAGCGATTGCATTAATTTACCAATTCCAGTTGGAGAGTTAAGAAATGTTGGCGTCCAAGTGTAACGGAGCATCCTCTTTGTTCTCTCACCAGGGAGCGTAACGGAGACGGTCGAGGACGGCCCCAAGAGCGGCCACTGGCAGAAGAGTTGGGGGAAAATCGATGAAGCAGCGGCAGCACTGTCTGTTCGAACAGCCCAAGAGGTCGCCCACTTGACATGCAAATTGGGTTCTGAAGTAGGCGCGATAGTGGCAAAAGTTGAAACATTAGCATCGGAAAATTTGGAGGTGAACAGTTGGGGGATAGAGTTAGAGAGGCAAGGATGGCTGAAGATATTGTGGACCTCCGTCGGGGCTGGCGAACGAAACGACGGGGAGGATGATGCCGCAGCCGGAACGTCAACTAAGACGCCTTTATGGCTCCGAGAACCTCCAATTCCGCTTTGCCTAAATGTCAATGCCCAAAACTCACTTATGAATACAATTGCTTCGCTCAAGTTTTGAAAGTCAACGCCAACTGCTACGTCCTGCGCTTTCCAGGGTTTAATTGTAATTCGGCGAAAATCCTTGGTCAAACTTTTGTCGAAGGCGCCTATTGCCAGCAGCTGTTGAGAGAGAGAGACACACATATACTACTCACGCATATGTAGCAAACAGAGATCTGCTGTTGTGTGTGAGGGCGTCGTTGTTACCGTCGAAATTTCCCTTCACACTTAGTCCTCTTTGCCTTCCTTCTCTCCCTCTCTCTCTCTCTCTCTCTATTTTTCCTTCCAACCATCAAGCATTAAAGCCTAGAAGACCTTAGCTATGCACTTGTCGCAAATGAACTCGCTCCTAATTACATTTGATATTTTCAGTTTTCTAAATGGCGTACGGCCGTTCGCTCCCCTTTTGCCGCTTGCGCACCCACCGTCCTTTGCATGGGAGCGTATTCAAAAAATATGGGAGAAAAAGAAAGAAAAGAAATCTTTCGCTGGGTGTTAATTACGAGGGGAACACAGGAAAGGCGAAAGCAAAGCGCCAGTAGAGCGATGACGCTGCTTTATGTAACGATCCGCAACAGCAAAGTTTGAGGGTGGAAAAAAAAATAAAAATAGAAAAGAAAAAGAAAAAAGAAAAGGGAGGGTGGAGAAATTACGAGACTTTAACCTTTTAATTACAAAAGTGCGCCTTTCGAACGTGTTTTCTTGTTAAAAGCGACACTATTTTGTTTTCTTTCCGAAATCGACTCGTATTTTGCGAGGGCAAATTTCTCATTCTATTTGTAAATAAAGGCGTGATTGGAGAGAGACACTGGAGCAAAAGTCAAGCACGAGATCTCAAGATTAAACTAACCTCTGGCTATTTTAAAACGTTCAGAATGATATTCAAGATTCAATTCCCTTCCAGTGTTAAGCTGGTCCTTGTTGGTTTCCACCAGATGCCGTGGTACCTCCTTGAAAACTAATATGCATGGAAAGTAAGGGATGTTCATGATTGAAGTTCACATTTCAAAAGGCTCTGTAGAATCTACTGGTCAGAACCACTTCAAATTTGGCTTGAATACTCTTGAACCAATGCAATTTGTTTTGGTGAAGGAAATATAGTTCCAAACTTTTCCGCTAGGAAACAAATCGTGCTTTATTACAGTCGATATAGCTCTTCATTCCCGACAAAGATATTGGTCCATTCTATTACACGAAGTTAGTCCTGTGTTCCTCAAAGGCCAGTGGTACAGATCTCTTTTCCAAACTTAAAACTGATTAGGACTTGTTTTGAAGAAGAAAGAAAGATCACCCGTCATTTTCCAAAATCATGGCTAGGCTTTTGGCTTTGGGACAGTGGCGTAGCTAATTTTTGTAGTTCCTTATTTAGGGCCTCTTTTTTCTAAAAATTTTAAGTAACTGTTGAATTTACGTTTTCTTTATAATTTTACAAACACCAACAACATGAACAAACATAAAAAGGTTAATATTTTTCTTTTATACTAATAATTCTCGTATTTTACTGTTCTATAGACCATTTTGAGCATCACTTGACTACATTCGTTCGCCATTACTACCTACACGATGACGCTACTCGTGCACTAACTTTTGATAGATAGACTCCTGATTTCATTCTTGTCATAACTGACTTCCAAGTCATTTCCATTGGTCGAGGAATTGCTAATAATTGCATTGTTACTATTATTGTTTATCCGCGGCTAAAAAAATTGTTCATCAATCAATGATGAGGTACCCGGGTACTGATATGAATTTATGCTAATTAATTGTCTAAAAATAGACAGGGAAATTGGCTGATGGTAGTGAAAAAAAAACAGTGTGAACGACTGGTAAAAGATTTATGCTCTCAATTTAAAAAAAAAAGTGGTCAAAATAGCACGCGAGAGTTGGAGCTTCCCTCCAGTTTTAAAAATGTGTTTTTAAAATTTTCAAAGATGATTTAAAATATACCCAGTTTTGAAAGTACTTTTAGAAAATAAATATATCAGTTTTATCTGCTTCTGAATATGTTAAAGTCAATATCTGTATAAATTGTCATAGGGGTACCCAGGTGCTTTCAGCACGGACATAAAGGTAAAAAAAAAAAAAAAAGAAAAAAAAAAGAGTAGTTTAAAGATTTAAAAAAAAAAATAAGATAAAGTTAATGTAACACTAAAAAATTTCCCCATTATATTTCAAAAAGATAACCGGATGCCCTGTCATGGGGATGAGGGTTAAACGATTAGCAGCGAGTATTTTTATTTTGTATTTTTTACCAGTTTCATCGTCACACATGTTTATTTTCCAACCAAATCTCGCTTCGGGAACTCGATGTCTCAGGAAGTATTAAAGTAAGATTCAGGAAATTCGGAGGGATTACAAGGAAAGTTAGTTCTCCTATGCCGTCAAAATTTGATCGAATTTGGGCGAATAGTTTCCGAATTGTGCGCTGATTAGGAGATATCCACACACAAGTGATATGAAGTTGTGTAGGTGGAAATGGCGGATGGCGTGGCACAATACTGCCACCTGGTGCCGAGCAGTGGCGTATGTAAATAGAGTATAGACACAGCCAAAGCCTGGTCTGTCTGTGAGCATTGCCTAATAGCCTATCCTGTTTACACACTACAATTCTTGATGTGATTAAGAGAAACGTGATCATGACGTTGGAAATGTGTGTAATTTTACACACGTTCTCATAACTTGATCAAATCCTTCCACCAATAGCACATTATTCATGTACTCTTGCTTCCAACATTTACGGTTGATCGATTCCCAGAGTCCAATGCGCTCGCCAAGGCTTTGCACAAATACGGAAAAATGCTACTCCGGTAAATATTTTTGAATTAAACAATTTAATTGCATCGTCATGTCATGAATATATAGTGTTTAAGGAACTCAATTAGCTCAAGAAGATCGGTTTTAATCCCAAACAAGAAAGAACAAAATTATTTTTGATAATCAGAAGAAAAAAAAATGGATCGGCAGGCCTATCAATAGGGAAAAGGCAAGTATCGTCCGTTTCTAGAGCCTATCGCTAAAAGCGCCACAATTGTATGTGGCGGCAAAAATTGTAACTCTGATCATGATCGGGATTTTGTAGTGTGTATACTCGGATTTGTCAGTAAAGCTTGAACACGTTTCACCTTGAACGTGTTTTGGATGATCATGATCAAAAATTAAGGTGTGAACAGGGTATAATCCTCCCATTTAGTAACTAAGAGACTGCTTTGGGGGCACATCGCAACTTGGCCAATCATATCGATAGCATCTCGACAAAAACCATTCGATTTGTTATTGAACATGCTCATTGCGATTTCAGTTCGTAGCATAAGACGAACGACACCACGCTGAACATCTCTTGCGTGTTCCCCTAGTGGCAAATTTAAGAACGATTTTTTTCCTTCGCCTAAACAAATTCCATTGCTGCAGAAATATTGAAAATAAATTTGAAATTACTCTGGCATAGCGCCTTCTGAAACGTGAACTTTAATTATGCATACCTTATACATTGCTTTTCTGGTTTACGAGTAGCTGCTTTTTAATGAATCTAAAAGCCATACGAAATTGCTAAAGCAAGATATTCTGTCCATGTTTGGGCTTCTTTAATATGCTGCAGGATAAACTAACAAGGGATTCACCGATAAATTTACTTGCCGAAAAAGGTAGACCACAACACTCCTCCCAGAAAATGTTTCAACCGTTCCTAGTCGGATTTGAAGTCGTCATCTGTTGCTTTAATTTTGAAATAATCTAATAACTATCCCTTTGTAATGTTTATCCACTACAATTCAACATTTCTCAGAATTCATTTTTCTTTTAAATTGTGCTCATGTAATAGAGAAAATTGAATCAAGGTATTAGTCATTATCTTTTACTCGGATCCATTATAAAAGCATAAAGGTGGGCTTTTAGCTTAAAGAATAGCCTGATCCAGCTTAATATTACAGCATAATTTATTTCCTTTATAAAAATTGGATGATATTATAGAAGAATTTAACAAATTGTATTTGCAACGGGCTTGTGTATCTTTTTCTGCCGCTTAATTGTTTTATTCATGGCTTAAAGCTTCGATAATTTTTTTAGGAGATTAGTTGCTAAAGTCAACCCTCAACGAAGTCCATAAAGGAATATTCATCTTTCTTTATTTTTTTAAATAAAATTTTCAATTAAGTTTTGATTTAAAGTAAGCGATTTTTATTTAGACTTTATAAACGAGGAGTGTTTACAAAATTCTAGGAATTTTTAAATAAATTAGGCCTTCTTCAAAAATATTTTGGAAGCCTTTTTATCCATTAGTTTTTAGCTCATTTTGCCCATTTAAGTCCTGAATTCACAACAGGTTGTTTTCAATTCTGGAACCCTATGACAGTGGGTGTCAGATCTGGTGAATAAGACAGCTGTAGATTTTCGAGCGCAATTATTACTTCGATGAGCAGTATTGAGACCTTGCACTACGCTGTTACTGTTTGAGAATGTACAGCTTTTTTTCACAAAATTGCCAAATTAGCATTTAGAAAACATATTTCTATTCGTTAATCAGTGACATACAGTGTGATCCAAAAAAAACAAACAAAAAAAACAACTCACTTTGAAAGTTGATAACGGTTTTATTAATGAACAGATTATAACGAAATTTTAACATATTCATTTTGGCATAATGCGGAAATATGCAAATGTAAAATATGGCGCTCTGACAATCCGCATGCCTATCATGAAGTTCCTCAACATCGCTGAAGGTAATTGCCTGGTGTGGCTTCACTGCAAACTTCATCATTGGACCGATTTTCTTCGAAGAACAGAACGATGATGTTTTGATAACAGTGACAACCACAGGTACCAGCTACCTGTGGAATTTACAGGATATTCCAAATGATGGCGCGCCGCCACGCATAACCATCCCTGTGAAACATTTCTTTTTTCTGTTTTTACTGAAGACATTGATTGAACGAAATCTTCCAATAGCGTGGTTTCTTCGATCTCCAGACCATAATCCCTATAACTATTGGTTGTGGGGATTTCTATAAAACAGGGTTTTATCTTATCAGACCAACAACTCTCTGAAACACTCCATCAGAAGAGAGATAGATCAAATCTCACAGGTAATGTTGTGCAATCTGCCGTTTTCAATATCGTTAGCCGCTTAAATTTGATGATTGAAGAGAAAGGTAGCCATATCCAGCCGGTTCTCCAATGAAAAATCTAAATCCCTAATTCTTATTTTAGGATTTTATATTATATCAAGATGAACATATTAAAATATCTAATATAATCTGTTCATTAATAAAACCGTTATCAGCTCTCAAAGTGAGTAAGATTTTTTCGGCTACTCTGTATATTATGAGGGGGGTGGGAACTGCAGGAGTGTATGTGTGCGAGAGCAATAGACATTAGTCCTGCACTGCACAGTCTGAGCGCAATTTCCAGAGCTTTAGAAAGACCTCACGCAATATATAATTGTTAGTATTTCTGGTAAAAATATTCTTTGAATTAAAATATCCCGTAATTATTTCTAAGAAGATTCATGGATTTAGGATTTAAAATAGATATTTCAGGACAAATCTAAATATTTAAAATTTATACCAAAAGTTAATTTTTTATATTATTTTAATGGTTGCATAATTTATTTTTATATTTTTAATAATGTTTCAGTACTTGCTAACAAGAATATCCAGCGTTACTTATTTTTTTTTTTACTTTTTAATAACGTGTGCTTAACCCGCTTAATAAATTTTAAGAGGAGCCGTGAAATTTTTATTAAAAAATAGAAAATTAAAATTATAAAAACGATTAGACGAGAAAAACCCATTAAAAGCATGGTCAGCTAGAAGAAAATGAAAGATAAGTGTTGGGGAGCGTTCGTAGGAGGAGGGATAAAAGTGGGGTTGATGGTGGGGAGGTAGAGACCAATGAGGTAAAAGCGCCAGCGCCAGTATCATCTGCGGCCGAGCCGTTTCCTGGCTTGCTGATCCCATTGTCAACCGGAAATTTCTGTGCAGCCGCTGGGTTTGCAATCTGTTTATCTGACAATAGCACCGTAGCGCCACCAGTTGCCAGTATTAAAAAGACGAAAGGAGAGAAAAGAGAGAGAGAGAGAGAAGAAAAAAACAGAGCGAAAGAAAGAAAAGAACAACTTCAGGGTGTAAATGGAGGCTAAAGGAGAAAGAAAGGGAAGAAACGAGGATGGGTAAGAAGAAAAGAAAAAGGAAGGAGCCGTGTGGGTGGAAAGGAAGAGTTCTTTTGCTGGTTTTACACGAAAAAACGTCATTGGGCTGGAGCAACTGAATGGCGAGAGTAGCTGCTATCAGTAAAGGAAGCACGGGTGCTCGGAGCGGCTGTCACAGAGTTACGGGGAGGAGAAAAACGGTCTAGCCATTTCTCGGCACTCCTTGACGTCATCTCCGGTTGTGCAGAGCCAGCCGAAGGTGTCGACGAATGGAGACCGCGAGCTAAAACATTGTTTCCTTCCTGCAAAACGTCCGCTAAACATCTTTGTGGGTGGGAAATGTGTTTCGCGTATTGGCCGCAGGATGATCTCCAAACCATGAAAATCCGACGGGAGGACCGCCGAGCAGCTCCGACATCCGCTCCGGCTAAGAACCCAACACCGGAAAAACAGCCGGCCATAGAGCCCCAGCGAATGAAATCCGCTTTCTCCGACCGAAAAAGGGGCCCCCCTCCAGCAATTACTGGAAGACATTTTTCGATGGAGGGGGGGGGGGGTAACTTTTGAATTTTAACAAAGCCGAGGGGCAAAGAGGATCTAGTTCTCTGCTCGGCGACGACGAAGAGGAGGAGGAGGGAAGTTGCGACGGGAGTCGGCTTTCCGTGTTTACACTATTGGGCTTCGTGTAATATCGGAAACAGATAGGGACGTGTTCAAATAAGGCGAGAGGCTCATTAATTGATTTTCATAAATCGATAAATTCCATTACGATTAATTATAAGATAAATACAAACAAGAAACGTAGGGCGATTTGCGGGCGATTTAAGTTCTATTAAATCCACATTTGTTACAAATCAAAAAGGAGCTGCGAGCCCCATAAATAAGGAACTTAGTATACGAAAATACAATAAGCCATGAATAAAAGATGGGTTTAAATCTTATATCAATGTAAGCACCAATTTCGAGATTAGAATTTAATTTATAGAACGTCATTTCATCATCGAAAGTCTTATTATTAAAATAACAAAAATTCTAAAGATCTTGCTTTATTTAAATGAGACTTTTGTAAGAGATAAGGCCTCCATTAGCTTAGAAA
Organism: Rhysida immarginata; assembly: GCA_023313115.1. Classification (NCBI taxonomy): domain Eukaryota; kingdom Metazoa; phylum Arthropoda; class Chilopoda; order Scolopendromorpha; family Scolopendridae; genus Rhysida; species Rhysida immarginata. The sequence continues at coordinate 5,174,202 of JAHWFO010008480.1, forward strand.
TAATTACAAATTATACTTCCCTTTAAAAATATACTTAATAATTAAAATAAGACCAAGAAAATAGAATTCAAACGAAGGAAATCGATATGAATTATTTGCCCCAGCGAATTAAGCCAATATACTGTAATAATGAGCCTCATACAAAATTAGACTCCTTCAACTAAATTAAGAAGCTCCAGCTTAATGGACACATATCAATCCCAGATGCTACAATTGCCTCGTTTGTTGTGATTGCTTCTTTAGAATTAAGCCCGAAAAAGTAGAGCAGTGAAGCTCCATTTAGTTACACGGCCTTTTTTAATAACATATATTTTGCTTTAGTTTAAACTATCACGGACATTTTTGCTCTCTCACTCCATTTTAGAAATAGTAATTACTTTAAAACTATTATAGCGTTGCAACTATATTTTTTCCACTTTTTCTCTCTCCTTGTAATTTGGCTAATTGATATTGAATGAAAGCGAAATTACAGAGGGACTTCCAACTATAAGGAGGGGTTCATACGTCAGAGGAAAGTAGAGAGCAAAGTGGGCGGTCTTTGTCAGCATAAAGAGCCACAAAAGAAGACGAAGGGAGGAAGAAAAAGTAGTAGAAGAAGAAGGAGTCTTCACTTTTGACAAATGCGCTTGGAACTCGGTAGCAGGAGAGTTTGGCTTCCCCTTCCTACGAGAACAGAGGAAAGAATTGAAGAGGTTTTCCACATCCACTTACCATTACCCTAACTCCCACACCAATTACGATGAGAGAAAACAGAAGAAAGAAAAGAAGAAAGAAAAGGAAGAAGAAGAAAAGTAAAAAAGGGCGTAAGACGAGTGAAAAGCACAGGGCGGAAAATGCAAGCAAAGGAGGAGACTGATAAATAAAGGAGGAGGGGGAAACGTAATCATAATATGGCCAAACTTATTATTTTTCTTTCCTTTTCTTTTCCTTCCTATTCACTCATCAGTTTTGCTCTATTGTTATTACTTCGGTAAAATAAATAATCAAATAAATCTGATTAGGCAGCTCGTGAGAATGTTAGAATTCAATCTTATTCTATTTTGCTAACCTCTATTTTATTCTTTCTTCGATAGCACCTTTATTATAGTAAACATATTTAGAAATGGATGTAGCAATGAAGGGCCTACAAATCTTAATAAATAAGGCCATACGCAAAGCCTTTGCCTTCTGAAGATGGACGAGAGCGACGAATCTATCTAATTGTCTTGGTCAGTTTAATGGCCCATTCAACTTCAAAAGACCTATGGAGTCGCTGGTCGGGGCTGGAAATTCTGTCTACTCGAGTGTTCTTCAAAGACAGCAGGCAAACGGGACCACCAATGGCTTTAATTTTTTTTTCAGAAAACGTGGCTTGAGAAATTTCTTTTAAAACCTTCGCACTGTCGTCGGTTGAGAAGCAATCCCGCTACATTGAGCGGGAAGCCTACTGGGAAAATTATACAAACAAAGATGCAATTTCTTCTTAGATAAGAGAACGAAATTAGCAAACTGAATAATTGTGTTTTTAACTTAAATAGAATTACAGAAATAGTATTTACATATTTTTAATGGATTTTTATAGACTTTTATAAAATTTCTATATTTTTAGATTTAAATATACTTTGTTGATATTTTACTTGTGTCATTTATTTAATTCTACAAAAAACAGCAGAAATGATAAAAGCAATGATAAAAACAGCATTTTTCTGATAAAAGCAATGGCAAGCAATACAAACAGTAGCCACAATTGTAGATATCTGTATCCTGAAAATCAATATAAAAGTAATGAAAGCTAACTGAATAATCAGGTTCAAAACATTTATTTGACGTATTCATGTAAGTGCTGATCAATAAAGAGGATGTTAAATTTTTATAAACTCAATAAAAAATTTTGAAAAACAAAACAAAACGGGCGTTCGTGCTTGATATCTGCAGATGGTAACATCATGTTAGCCAATACTGGATGGAGCCCAATAAGTATTTTAATTTATTTCTAAACAACCGCGGATTGTACCCCAACAGGCCGAAACCCAACACGGGGTTTTCTTTTTAGAATAAAGGACAATCACAAACACCCATGCCCCAAGCGGGATTCGAACCCGCGACTTGCTAGTTGCGAGAGCGCTAAGACCTGCGCCTCAGCGCTCTCGGCCAACAAAAAGCGTTTAATGTACTTGCAGAAACTTATGAAAAATTGCACCAAGCTCATGGTCAATATGAACTATCTTCTGCTACAATTTTTAGATGGTTTAGAAGTTTACGTTTTAACTGTTTTGCAAGATTCATCTGGCGTGTCTCCTAATGTTGTCAACATTAAGACTGCTGCTGCGATTTCTCGATAGGTAGTAAGTTTGGTAACTCCTGGTTGTACGACTGGAGACATGTTTGAGGTACTGCATCTCTTTGCTCTCGAAAGATGCTCTTTTGCACTCTGGTGATTTCAACATAGTGAAAACCATGTGCAAATAACCTCATTTTCCGAAGCCAAAAACATTTTCAGGGAAAATAATGGTGATAATCTTCTTTGATTCTGACAAGGAAACATTACATAGTTGCACAAAGGGATTATGATGAAATTTTGTGTATGTATAGCTTATAAGGCACAAAATTTAATACAAAAGAGAATTTTTCAAAATAATTATTTTTGAAAATATATTGAGGGGTACTGTTAAAATTGCATATTTTAGGGCTTATTTAGGATTTTTTTTACATGAAAGGTATCAAAGTTTTTATTGTCGGTCTTTCACATGCAGTTTTATTTATATTTCAACAAAACATAAATAGTTTTTAGAAAAAGACCAATTTTGCATTAGTGATCTGAGATAAAAAGCTTTTATTACAATTTTTTAAGTTAACATAAGAAATAGTTGAAATGAAATAGATTGTGTGAATATCTTTTAAAACTTCTAAAAGTCTACTTTTTAAATGTACCTAATGCAGGCCGTACCCAGAATTTTTTTCGGGGGGGGGGGCTGAGGGGCCCAATCCTGCTTGTGGAGAGGGGTCCCCCATGTAACAGATTTAGTGGTCTATTCCTGGGTACGGGGGGGGGGGTTCTTGAAATTTTGGCGTCGACTACAAAGGTTATTTTGCGCCTTTTACACAAGTTATAACAGTACGCAGCCCGGGACAAACACAAACATCCATGCCCACAGCGCGATTCGAACCCGCGGCCAGGCGGACTCGAGAACTAGAAAGCCTACGCCCTAGCCCTCTCGGCCACCTGGCCGGCCCCTGGGTACCATGTCATGAGTTAAAATAATTATTCAATGGGCTTATTTATATTTTATCAAATACATAAATACTTTTTATTATTCTTTCTGTATGAAATTATAAAAAATACCAAAGACTATGACAATAAAATTTTTGATCCCTCTCATGAAAAAAAAAAAAATTCTAAATAAGCCCCTAAATATGCAAGTTTAATAACAAAACCCGTCAATAACTCTTCAATAATGCACATTCTGGAAAGTTTCTCTTTTGTATTGAAATATGTGCATCAAAAAATATGCGTACACAAAATTTCATCAAAATCCCTTTGTAGAACTATGTAATGTTCCTTTGTCAGAAAATAGCTTCCAACACGCAGATCCCCCGCACAAGGCTACAGGAGAAGATCAGAGGTCAGTGTTGAAAGAGAAGAAACGACTGTCACTTCCTGGGAATGGGTGGCTACTTCATTACGATAATCCAAGACCTCATGGAGCAATTGCAGTCATGGAATATTTGGATAAATTAAATACACATCACCTTATAGCTCCGGACTTGCTCCGTGTGACTTTTTTTTTTTACTGTCCCCAGCACTGAAGTCATTGATTTGAGAGCTGATTTGAGAAAGAGTGTTATAGACATATGAGCCGATTCTCAAGGACCTCACAAAGAATGGCTTACACATGTTTTGAGAGCTGGAAGATATGTCATTAAGTGCATTCAAGTTGGTGGAATTACTTTGAAAAAGATCACTTAACCATTGAAACAGCGTAATAAATAATTGAGCAAAAAATCGTCTTCATCTTTATTGATCAGTCCTCCTAAATTTCAATGTTTTTCAAACAGGCTTATATTATTAAAAATTATTTATTTATATGCTCTTTCATAAGTATCCTACAATATTCTGACGCTCTTTCTTGTTATATCCAATAGTAATAAAGAAGACGATATGATTAATAAAACAACGGAAAGATTTATTCGAAAAAATTGTGAAACTTATAATAGCCTTAATTCAACGGCTTCCAATGCAAACATTCTCAGCTATTCAAAACTGCTGATTTATGCGGCAATCTATAGAGAGAAAGATAGTCAATATTCTTAGTTGAGGAATTCTGTTGTTGACATCACTTTTTACCCTATTGAATGCTAATTAAGCTTGAAAATATTCTTTTGATTTCTTCCTTAGCAGCAGCGATCCCACTTCATCTCTCTCGTTCCATTTCCTCGCTAAAGAAAATAAAAACACGCATAAAGTTTTCTCAGCTTTCTCTCCTGAAATTATTCCTTCGCCTCCCATATTAAATCTTCTTTCCTCACTAGACGAACGCTTCTTCGCTATGAACTTCTTCCCAAAGGGAAAGAGAAAAATCAAATGGCGGGGGCCATAGAGGGATAGAGAGATGGAGAATGAAGAGAGAGAGAGAGAGAGAGAGAGAGAGGAGAGAAAGGTGGTGGTAGTGATGGGGGTGGAGAAAAGGAGAGAAAGAGAGAGAAAGAGGGGATGGGGAATCTTTTTCTCGACTGCTTCGGAATCTATGGATCGATGACATCTGTCCCCGTCACGGCTGGTTCCAGCTGCAGAGGAACCGAGGCGAACAAGTGTGAGTGACAGGGACGAACCAAAAATGGCGGAGAGACAACAACAGTGACTGGTATTGAAGGGAATTCATCTTTTTTTTTTAACTCCCCCAGTGCAGAATGTGAACGTCTTCTCCTCGCCTCGTATTCGTTCTCCATTTCTCATATCTTCCTCTCTTTTTTGACTCCCCCGCCCGTTGGTAAAAGCGAAGCAGGAAGCTAATGATTTCGGGGGTGCCAAAGGTGACAGGGTAGGGAAGACTGGGTCATAACAGACGTCACTCCCCTCCGCGCGATAAGAGCATCATGAAGGGGAGAAGGGAAAGCAATACCTTTTGCCCCCTTCTCTTTTATACTTTCATACTCTTTCCCCTTATGAATTAATTTAATATTTTGGCAAAGGAGGGGTGAGTATGAGCAATTCATCCTCGAGGCAAAAGCTTGAAGAACAAGTTGCCATAAGATGTTTATCTACCCCCCCCCCCTTATTTGAGTAAAGAAAATTGCATTTCAATATAATTCTACATTAAAACACAGCTTTATAATAATAAATTATATAAACATTGGAAAATTTTTAGTCTAAGATAAATATGTTTAATGTGCGCTTTAAGAAAGATCCGCGACAATCCACTTTAAAGACTGAAAAATGCACTACCGGAAAATGAAAAAAGAACACAAAGAAGGAAACATTTAATATAAACGAAATTAAAACAGCATAATCATGGAATACAAAGGAGAGAGTGATCAAAAAATATAGCCAAATACAGCTGCATTTGCTGGTAAACTCAAACTCACATTTCATGTGGCATGGATTGTACGAGGCAGAGTCCCCATAAACTGCGACACACTCCGCAATTCTGGCATGGACTCTGTCCTACAGATGTTGGATTTCACTTTGGGATATTGATTTCCAAACATTCTCAAGCATAATTCGGATATGGTCGTTGCTGGCCGAGGAGACCGGTTAAACCGTTATCCCTTAAATACCCACACATTCTCAATGGAATAGAAGTCCGGTAAACATGCAGGACATGGAAAGCATTATCATGCTGGAAAGCACCTTATGGACCGATCTTAAATATTGCGCATCCACTATCTTAATGATGTTGGTCATGTACCCATTGCTGTGTAACATAATCTGTTTTCTAGCAGAGTGATAGCAGATCGCTCCCCACACAAGAAAAGCAAGCCGCTATGTGTCGCTGGCAGATGCTCCCCTGTGTAGTTTCTTGTTGGTATTTTTTCATTTTCTGATAGTGTATTATTGAAATAAATTTTCTGGCTATAAATATACACTAAGCGATCACTTCATTAGAGACACCCCATTCTAATTTGCACGCATCACGATGGCGTAGCAGCAACTTATAGTGCATAAATGACAATGCGCTCTGTCACCGCGCTCACTTGGGTTTCAGATTTAGTAAACATGATTGTCACTTTTATGAGCTTCATTGGCCAGCTGATTACCTGATCTGAACCCGATAGAGCTTTTGTGGAACGAGGTGGAAAGATGAATTCGAAGCCTACAATCGATTTGAACTAACAAGGACTGCTATTATATCAGCAAGAGCCAATATTCTTGCGATGCATTTCCAATACTTTGTAAAAACTATGCCTAGAAAAATTACGGCTCTGGTCAGAGCTGAAGGCAGACAGCATCTCTATATTGTGTGGTATATTTAATAAACTGGTCACTTAGTGTAATTCAAATTCGAAGAGGCGATAGCTGATAATCGTGCCTAGAAAGGTTTATTTGTGAACTAGATGAATATTTGCCTGTAAAGATATCTAACGAGTTTAATTTTCTACATATAAGTACAAATTTAAATAAAAAATCTTTTCAATTTGTTAAGTTTACACATTTTCTTATAGGATTTTTTATTAAATTTGATAGCGGAGAAATGATTCAATGAAACAAAGCGACAGTTGTTTTGTGACTTTTCAAGAAGATATTTCTGTATTACACATTAACCTGAAGTGAAAATTCGCGTAAAAAGGTCTAAAGATTGCAAAACCTTTTTGGAAATTATTAATCTTCTATTATCTTGGCAATTCCATATTTTAAAATAAATTTCTACATATGACAACAATTATGAGACTAGCTGTCATCTATCATCTATTATAAAATATGAAATAAAATGACAAGCGCCGTTGAATGATTTATATCACGAGATGCCTTCTTTGTTTTCATGGAGATTCTTGTTTTTGTATAATTGATTCACACAGTTCACGCGTGTCATTGTCTTAACAGTAGGTAATTGATTTTCACGCCATCGCAGCAAAAAGTCTCATATTGATTTACTGCCTAATCCGCTTTAACTAAATTAACCAGACCTATTCACTTTTAAAAATTATGATTAACTCGTGGTGTTAATAGATTAATGCGAAATGCAATTTTCGAGCATCGCGAATGTCGTCACTCAACCGACTGACAAACAATTGCGCCAGATTGTGTAACTCCTAATGACTCGATGGAAGAAAAGGGATTCCAGCATTATTTAGGGTTAAAATGAATACATAGAGTGTTTCATTCGTTATTCAATTCATTATTCAATTCCCTCTCCCTTAAACTGAGTACGAATTTTTTTTTAAGTAAATGAGATGCAACCACATGAAAATAAATAAACCTAAAATATTTCCATCTTAAAACGACGCATGCATCTTTTTAAATTAAAATAGAGGAAATCTACTTGTTATTAAAAAGAATTCATGAAAAAAGAGTCCTTTTGAATTTCATAGAAAGAAAATGCAGGATATGTTTGTGAGAGTTTGTGTTTCCGGTAAATGTTGAGTCTCTGACCATGACAGATGTTTTGTTCCACGACTGAAATTTCCTTCGGGCAAAGAGAATGCAATGCAAACTCCCTCTGCAAACGATATTTACTTAAGTTATTTGTTTAAATATTCGCTGCTGACTTTGCTTAACAGTTAATAAAAATGAAAAATTACCATTGGGTAGAAGCGGTGAAGGGGTCGCCGCATTTGTTCACTGAAGAACTGAGTAGTTACAACATCTTTTTCAAATCAACATCATTAAAGTGATCGGCAAAGACTTACCTAAAATAAATAAAAGAAAGAAGCACATAAATAAACCAAAAAATTTAACTTTGAAAAAAAATGATATTTTGTATTGGCGATAGTCTTACAGCAATGCAAGGCTCACTATTATGGATGTTCTTACAGATTAGACAATATTCACCGAAAAATATTGTCAACGGTGAATTCGAAATACTTAATTTTTACCTACAATTCTATACCCACGTAAAAAAAGTGATCGGCAAAAACCCAAGTAGCAGAAAAGCATGGTACTCTATTCGATAACATGGGAACAAGATTTTAAAATGCGCACAGGAGCATTCTAATAAGAATCAACATTCTGGTTGAAAATGCAACAATGGTGTATCCTACATATCCATATGAATTGATTTCTATGAATTCGATTTTAAAAAGTGATGTCTGAATTTTTGTACAGTCTATGGGCCAGTTTTTTATCTACTTTCTCAGCTGAGACTTCTCAACTGAGTGCTCAGCAACAATACAGTGAAATTATTGTAACCAAGCGTTCCTCATCTCAACAATATAATTACATTGTTGCTAAAGACTCAGTTGAGAAGACTCACTTGAGAAAATAGATAACGAAGTGTCCTATAGCTGTTCATTATCATCTACCGCGAACTGCTTGACACTCTCATTAAAAGGAATTCATTTTTCTTCAACGTAAACACATGCTGAAATCGCATATGCTAACTAAATATTCTGAGAAAAATTTTATTTTTTTTAAATGGATAAAAGTCATCATTTGTCCGGTTCAAACTGGTTTATAACTGAATTTTCATTAGAATTATCTTCATCTGCCACGCGCAGTGCCATCAGTTTAAGCCAATGATTAGTGCTGCTTTCAGTAGTGAAGCTTGATGTATTTTAATTAGATTTTTACAAGCCTAGGGAGCTTATTAATTTATGCTGCGCAAGAATTTTAAATTAAAATTAATTCCACCTCATTATTTAATGATACAGTATACTTGAGAGAGTGTTAATTGAAATTACTAAATTTCTATGTATGCAAGTTGACTTATTCTAAAGTTCTTTAACCGAAAGAGTATTTTCCCGGCTGCAAAAATGTTAAGAATTAAGCCCACTTTTGCAAATTTTCTATTCTACACATTCTAAAAAGTAAACATGACATTATTGAAAAAGATCTCCGAATATCACAAAACTCAGTTATGTAATGGACACATAAATCATCACACATTTATTATAGAAAGGCATTACGTATCTGTGAAGGATTTCTTTTCGAATAAAGAGATTTTTTATTATTTGAATGGACGTTTGACAAACAAAAAAACTGAAACCAAAATATTGAAAACAAGAAGGAAAAAAAATAACGGCTAAAGAAAGTGACAAAGATTATCAGAGCACGTTCTGACTTAAATAAATGATGGTCATAAATACATAGCTGGCATTTCCTTTCCTTAGCTAACACGTAAATCAAAAATCGGGACATGCGCAAAGCTACTTCACTCTCTTTACGCCACCCCGTACCTATTAGCCATTCTTCCTTCGTCACCTGTGTAATCTTAACTTCCTTCGTCGACGAACCCTTCATCAGCATGTGTGATTACCTTGTCGTAATCAGAAAAGGTTACGAGGTGTAAGTGAAATCAATTATAATTCAATTGCCGTAAATTTTCACCTTAAGCGATTTGGACAACTAGATTATTTAACTTAAATCCCTTTCAGAAGGGGGACGTTACGTGTGCTTCGGTGCAGAAGTGTCAGCATGATTTAGCGGTCTCAGGAACTATTCCCGAATGGGGACGTCGGGCATCTATCAGGGAAGATGGTAATGCAAAACTGTTCGTTTTAATTGGTGTAGTGGTTTTCCCCCTATTGCCCTATAAAGAGTCCTTAAATTAGCCTTAGGATCTAATGGATCTATTGATCACTGGCTCTGTACACCTTGCGTAAGAGTGGATTAACAGATTGAACACGAATTTTAAATTGTATTTTAAAAAAGAGAAGGTGGGAGTATTTGAAAACGTTAGCCTAAAATGCCGTGAGTAATAAAACGCAATTGTGGAACATAGAGGATAAGAGAGAAAGGAAATGGAATGTCAGAAGCTGAAATAAAGCGAGTCTTCCTCCCAAATATGTGAACTGCAAACGGAAAAGGGTTTATCAAAATAAAAAAGGAGAAAAACAGGAAGGACATTCTGTCTGGTGTATCTTATTAAAAATAAAGCGCAGCCAGCCCAGTCGAGTCCAGCCCTCCCTTGCACTATCCGTTTGCAGTGGAGGAATGCAAACATTCTCGAGGGTCCGAATGAAGCCGACCATTTGTCGTTGCCAGTCGCCAAGCTCAAATCTAATGGCTCTCGGCCGCCTAATCCATCTTGTCCCCGTAAGGGATTTCACGGGAGGCGGACAACAGACAAGGGGACTAGGGACTCGGAATGTTTCCCCTTTGTGCTTAGTCGCTGCAAACTTGCAAAATTATCATTTTTTTAAACTTTTCTTTCTATTTTTTCTCACTCCTAACTTTTAGTTTCTAATTGTTAACGGACTTTATTTCCCCATACATCAAAATAATGCACTTCATCATCGTCTATTCAGGCTTCTCGCCAAATAGAGAGACTTTTATGATATTGGTTAAAAAAAAATATCACACGACTCGAAGCCTTTAGAATTTAACAGCGCATTGAGACAATATCTCGTGGAACTACTAAAATACATAAAATAAATCTTGAGGAAGTAAAATATTCTGAGAAAAATTTAAATTTGTTGTGTAACGGCAGCTCATGCTCAAGGAAGTGCTTCAAAATTTTGAGACTTATTTTATAGCTTTTTAAAATCCTGTTTTATAGTTTGCGACATCTATAACATTAAGTGGAGGCGCTAACTTACCGAGAACCAAAGAAAGCGCATCTTCAAAAGACACGAATCAAAAGAATGCTCATTTGTTTTTATCATTGCAAAGGTATTGCTTATCAAGAATTTGTTTCAGATAGATGAAGGAAGGATGCCACTTTTCCACAAAAGAGTTTTAATAGTCATAGATGTATACATTTCTGCTACCAGGTATGAAACTGATGATCTATATCATCTATACACAAAACCTTATCATCTATACACAAGTGTCCACAGATCATAAGGTCAGTTCTTCTGTATATATTCTATATATATCTTAGTTTTGTTTCAGAGTTTCAAACGCTGAATACAAAGAGTCTGGCAGTTCATTTCTCTGCCATGACAATGTCCTGGAGCACAAGGCTTTTGCCATCAAGTAGTTTTTGGCTCGCAAACAAACGAGTATTCTCGATCATCTACTTTATTCTTCAGATTTAGCAAGATGCGATTACTTTCTATTTCCAAAACTGAAAATGTCGATGAAAGGGACCCGATACGATAAAGCTGGAACAATCAAACACGTCGTGGCAATTCAGAAATTAGAGTTCCAAAAATGGTTGTCCTCCTTTGATCGTTCCATTGTTTCACTTTTTACAGCGTTTTATTTTCCTATTATTTATCAAATACAATTTTTGAACTTTGGCACAGATCTAAAAACTCGTTCAAATCCTGCAGTTTTGTCGCTTGGATATTGATCGCCATTAAGATTGTAAGTTTCGTTATGCAATTTGTCTTTATTATTCCATGAGAATAATAAAGACAAATTCTAATCGTAGTCGGCAGTGTTTGGCCCTGTTATCTCAGTCAGCAGAACGTATCCATTTGCGCCAACGAAATACATAATATTGATGAGCATTATTTTTAAAATGTTTCTCTATTGAGTTAAATGCGGTAATGCAAACACAAAGCGTCGCTATCGGTTATCTCTAATTGATATTCCTGTTTAAATAGTAAACAAGGTGCGCTATCAGTGCTAAGGAAATTCAATTTAATAAATCTAAACCCTAGTCCAGTTAATAATGCTTCAGACTATTAAACATTAGATGAACTTTTGTACGAGGTTGCTCAAAGAGTCATGTGTAATAGCAAAATGAAATTTTGCATGGTGCAAATTTAAAGTCTCCCGCATTTATGTGTGGAATTGCAAGGTATTCCGACAGAAAGCGCAGCTGGAGCAATTTGTTAAAATGGCCTCTGTGAACAGTATGAATATGAGAATGACCATATAATTGAATTCTTGCGGAGAAGAAATTCCACTGAACACTAAAAATTTATAGCTGTAAAGCCGACAGAAGCACCGATGGTAGCTGTGCCCAAAGAAGTATCTTCAGGAAGTGGAGAGCGGCGCTGCATGCTATCTCTTGTTCTGGGCATCCTGCAAGCTGCCATTTTAGACATACAGAGTCGCTCTGATACCATTATTCGTGATGATCATCACATCATAAGTCGACAACCGGCGCTAATAAGATACGCCCTCACGTAAATCTAAAAAACTATGGAAGCATTCGCTAAATTCGGTTGCCCCATTTTGCCCTTATAATCTCCATCTTCTCTCTCTCTGATTTTCATCTTTATGATTCACTTAAAGGTGTACGTTGAGGAAGAGGGTTTGAAGATTCATGCAAGGACATGACTTAAGAGGGTTCTTAACTGATATAGGATAACATTCAATACACTCTCGCACTGGGTTAATATCGTATAAGTTGATGGGTTTTATGTGAAAAAATGGTGCATGTAAAGGAAGTATGAGTAATTTTATGAGTATGGGGGGAGGCCGTGGCCTGGTGGGCTTTCACTGAACATAACTTCTGTGAAGTTAAGCTACATCAGGCACGGCTCGTCACTGGATGGGTGACCATCCGTGATAGCCAATCTTTATTCCCCCCCCCCCCCCAACATACAGCAGTCGTGAATCCAGGTCCATCCAGGGACCCAACTCGTCGGCCTCTGGCCGTACAGGCCCTGGATGGACGTATTGGATCCAATTAATTAATTAATAAGTTATTCTATATGCTTCTAATTTTCATACAATTTAAATAAATAGTTTCCGAGGAAAAAATGTGTCGCATTACTTTCTGAGGACCCTCGTAAATTTATTTTTAAAAATTTTTTTGTATACCAAAAAAAGTTAGAGATGACGTCAAGTAACCAGATATTAAATTCAATTTTTTGCCCGGGATAAGCATATATCATTATTTCATCTGAAATTCTATACATTGTCAAACATTAGCGAGGGATTCTATTTTATTTGAATATTTTCTCCCGTTTTTTATAAATCGTGATAAAAAATTTTCCTACGTAGGTGTATCCATTTGTATGCATTCTGCGTTATCCTTCGCCCAAGAATATATTAAATCGTCGAAGCCAATTTCACGCAATGATACGAACGAAATTTACCCTGGCTATGAATTGTCGACGGATTTCGCACGGGTAGATTTGCTGGGGCCCAACCAATCGGCTTGCAACCAAAATTTACAAAGAGAGCTATTGCACCAGCACCTGGAGCCAGAATATTCAAGTTAGGCTTCGAAATTAGGCTTGAAAATCACTAAATTATTTAAATCAATGAATACATATTAAAATTGGTTTATAACAATTGCTTAAAAGACTACTATTGAAGTGTTTGCGATTCCAATTTCAGTTAAACTTTTCGGTGTGTCTTTCAAGTGAGACGTCTGGAAGGTTGAAAGAAGCCAAAATTCGTCATATCTGGAAGGTATTCGTTGAGAATTCGGATTTGCATAAAATGTCTTTCGGAAATATACGTTCATCAATGATAAATGTAAAAATGTAACTATGAAGCATTTTCAGTAATAACACACCAATTAAAAAATATTTTTTTATTCTGCTTCAGCAATCCTTATTTAATCTCGAATGCAAAAACAAGTGGAAGTCTTGTTTTAGAGTTTATTAAGTTTCTGCAGGGGTAAGCAAACCATATTTTCTTTAAAAATTTCGGGTAAAGAAAAAGTCATGTTTGAAAGCCTTAAGGGAGTCTATTCTGTCCTTGCGGTGCAGCTCTTGCTTTTATTTTGGATTGGGAATGCATTTCCTGGCTCCTTTCCATTATATTTAGATTACATTTTCCCTTATCACATACCCATTGATTCACTCTAATGCCAAAAGATGAAAATCAAAGCCTGCAAAACTGCATTTTTCGGAAAAATTAACACATGGCAAATCGAAAGACAATGTCTCGCTGTTAAGTAATTTGGGTCTTATGCGAAGCGTCACAAATTTGTTGCCACTGTTTTTCCATTGTCGAATAGAGTGAATTTAACATTGAAATGAAATATCGATATTTCTGATGCCGACGAGAAACAACATCGGAAAAATCAAAACGCTCGTTCGTGGAAATTCATTGCAAAACTCTTTTCCCTTTCCCTCTTTGCACTCTCGTTTCATCAACTCATTTTCCTTTCCACCTTTTCACTTTTATATTTTTTTCCCTCTTACCCTCCCCCTTATTTCGATTCTGTCTCCTTCTCCTGATAATTCTTCTCAAATGGACAAGCCATGTTAAAATTGTCTAAGTATATTCTGCCGTAACGCAATAGGCACCGTATTCAAATTTAATATCCTCAATTGCATTATTTGATTTTTCTCAAAGCTGGGAAAGGGATCATGAATACAGATAGGAGAGTCCAATGGAAGAATCCCTCGGAGGAGGGAATGAATTAAACATCCTCGTCTCCCTCTCTCTCTCTCTCTCTCTCTCTTTCCTATTTTTTGAGGCCTAATCTTTTACGCTTGTTCAAGAGACAGCCAGGAAAATCATCTTAAGTACTTGAAATACGATACTGTAGAAGCAAAAATTAACCTTTTTTTGGTTCATAGAATTCTAAACTGTACTTTTCTTATTTTTATAGTTTTTAATTATTTATTTTTTTACTCTTTCTCATGCTGAAGCGTCCTTATCTGATACTTGTCGAAATGCTGATGCCGAAATGTTTCGAACCCAAGCCAACTTTCACTAAGCTGACATGTTTATATATATATCATCTTCCTAAATATTTACTAAAAATTAGCTTGCTCCCATGAGACGGAAATAATTTTCTTTATTGATCATAATAAATTAGATATTCAAATTTTTTTTCCTCCTCCGACTAAAAGCCACTTAATGCTAATCTACAAATTTAATGTAAATGCGATAATTTACCCGACTCCGTAACAACTTCATTGTTATTATTGTTGTTATTCCTCTCATTCTTTCTTTAATTTCAACCTCTAAATAAATAATTAACAGTGCTTATGATGATGATGATGATGATGATGGTGGAATCAAGTCCTGCGCTTAGTTTCCAGAGAACTTTTAATTAAGAATAATGAAGAGGCAATTTTAAAAACTCTCTCCTTTTTCTTTGTCTTTCGGGTGTAACGTGCATTTTTCACTTTGGTAAAAAGCGAAAGTAATTATTTTTACTCCAACGTAGGAATTAAGTGAAGGAAAAAGAGGAATGGAGTAAGGGGCAAAAGGAAAAAAATATAAGAGCCCTAAGATTTTCCTTCAGAAATCTAAAGATAATTACTTCAAATTGATATTTCTGTCACTCTGTTGATTTCCTAATGGTTTCAATGGACCTAATTTCGGTTATTAACAGTAGCTGCTCTTGAAATTTTGTTGGAAAAACACTTAAATGCTACTTAGAATTTGAAGAATAGGAGAACGCAAGAAAGGGAGGAGGGTAAAGAGAAATGAAAAAAAGAAGTCACGGAGAGGTAACGACCGATTTCTGATGACTGGAAAAAAAAATGGATCAAGAACATTAACTTTTGTTCTGTTTTCTTTTTTATTTTCCTCCTTCGCCTACGGTGTCTTTGGCCGTAGTCCCGAACCCTAATTGCCTCATGACTTAACAGCGCCATTGAAAAGATGGATAAAACGCATGCAAACGTGTCATAAGGTTGAGCTAGTCATTCAACTTGTAATTTATCTGAAGTTCGCTTCAGGTTGTCTGTTCTTTATGAGGAATAGAAAGATAATCAATGAAAATCCAATATAACTCTCCAAAAATGTAACGGTTTAATGCTGAAATATTGAAACGATGCACAGTGGTCCAGAATCTCGAAAAGCTGGCCAAAAGTAAAAAAAAATCAGTATCGAATTTTCGAAAATATCATTAGTGTTTCGGAAATAGAACTAAATTCCTCATCGAATGTTGCCAATCATAGATTTATAGTTTTTATACTTAAATTTCCAGTTCACATTCAAAGTTGTCTTTCATACCAAACAATCGTGACAATTAAAATTAACGGAGATTTTACTTGTCTGGTTTTGTGGGTACATTTTGAAAATGCGGTTTGAAAATCAAATTTTTGCAAAATGGATTTTGCAAAAAATATTCCTGGATGTATGTGGAATAGAAAAAATACTAATAATATTTTTCTATGTTTATATATATAGTTTTTCAATTGAATTTAAGTCTTTAAGAAATGATACATTTTGAAAGAATTAAATTTTCAAGTAGCCAAATAGTTATGTACGAGGTGCGATCAAAACGTTCCGGGACTGGTTGCGCATCTTGCCAACAAATGGCAGCACAAGTTCACAAATATAGTAAATTATAGCCCTAGCATTCAGAAATCATCTTTTCAAATGATTTTGTTTCATGTGCAATAGTGAGTGAGAAAATATTGATATTGTGACCACGTGTGTCAAGTCGTCTGCGATTTTATCATGGACATTAAATTTGAGAACGAGCAAATTCAAGCAAATTTGAGAACGCGGGAGGAAGTTCGGCGAAAGCGACCAGATCAATGGCGTGAAAAAAACTGGATGTTCAACCACGACAATGCACCCTCTCACCGAGGTCTCCTCACACGAGAGTTTCTTGCGAAAAAAAACATGATTTCGCTTCCACACTCATTTACTCGCCAGATTTGGCTCCTCTTTCCGAAAGGTCGCCAGTTGAAAGGTCGCAGTTTTGATACGATTGAGCAGACCCAGTGCGAATCGCAGAAGGTGCTTGAATCGTTTCAACAAAAAAACTTCCAGGACACATTCCTGAAGTGGTAGGAATGCTAGGCTTCACAAGGGGACTATTTTGAAGGGGACACTGTGTAAATGTATTTAAATAAAGTCCTTTCTCTTTAAATAAGCCAGTCCCGGAACTTTTTGATCGCACCTCTTATCCTTATTTGAAGCCTTATTTTAAATTCTAATTAATACCATATCTTAGATTATATACTTTTCTCTTTCGAATTGTTAAAAGTGTTGCTGCGTTCATCTGCGTATATGGGTTTGCGATAAATTTTTGTAGCGCTCAGCGCTCTTCGTTTTATGAGCGTTATATGCTCTTGGTACATAACAATAACGACAATTAAAATGGTAGCGTTATTTTCGAATGACCTATTGTAAGACTGCGCAGTTAGCGGTGTAAGTATTCCACATGCGTAAAAACAACGGCAGAAACCACAAGGCAGAAAAATGCTCTGACACCACTTCCTGCTCTCTTCTTTCTGCCCGACAGAAAATTCTCTTATCTTTGTAGGATATGACTCAATCCAACTCGAAAAAAACAGGAGTTTTCTGTCTGGTAGCAAGAAGAAAGCAGGAACTGACATCAGAATGTTTTCTGCCTTGTGGTTTCTGCTAGTGATGTCAAGATCCGGGTATCCGGATCTTTTTTTCGGACCTAGGTCCGAGATCCGAGAACCGGATGTTGGTCAGAAATCCGAGATCCGGAACTTGGATCCGAGATCTCTGATCCGGATCTTGGATGCGAGATCTGAGATCCGGATCTTGGATCCGAGATCCGAAAATCGGATCCTAGACAGGAAATTGTGTATATGCAAACTTTTTCTGAAAGCAGTTTATAAAAGCTTTTATTAAGTGATAGCCTAGTCCTCTTTAAGTCCTAATTAGTCTTAATACGCATCCAGCGAAAGGATCCGAAATCCGGATCTGATATCCGATATCCGAAATCTGGATCCGATATCGGGATCTGATATCCGATATCCGAAATCTGGATCCGATATCGGGATCTGATATCCGATATCCGAAATCTGGATCCGATATCCGGATCCGATATCCGAGATACGGACCTGGATCCGGATATTTCTAGATCCGAATCCGGATATTATCAGATCCGAATCAGAGATCCGGATCCAACGGACATCACTAGTTTCTGCCGTTGTTTTTACGCATGTGGAATCCACGCCTAACGGTAATATTCGTTTATGTCTAATTGTGTGAAAGAAATGAGGTGCTAAGGTGCCTGGAAGTATGTCTATGTAATCGTTTATGAAGTTCATATGAAATAAAGATATTTTTTGAATTTATGAAATATGTATAATATTTTATTTCTTTTCTTCACAGCGACTTGAGATATCATAATATATCAATTCTTGCCGACTTTGGATATTTTTGACATTCAATTTTGCCATTTTGGTTCTGTTAAACTGTTTTCAGTTATTTCGATCTTAGACTCGTAATCAGCAACTCTAAAATCCCAATATACCAACTTTCATGTAAATCAAATAATTTTTGACATTTTGGCCAGCTTTTCGGAATTTTGGAACTCTGTGCGATGTTCAGAAACGAATACGAAATCAAGTTTATTTTTGATAATGCTTACTGAAACACATCTTACAAACATGGTTATTTAACAAAATTTATAGGGAATCTTAGATTTTAGTATGTTGTAGCATTTATTTGGTTTTAGACATTTATTTATAAAAGCTTTTTATTCTGAACATTCTGTTCGTCTGTCTGAATTCGGCAACTTTTAACGACTAAAGAGCTGAATAGTTTTGGATCAAACAGTTGCAAATCGCAGATTTACTAAAAATAAATAAGTAGGGCGTCTTAATAATAAAATTAATTTCTTTGAATTTTTAAATTATATGCCATATTTATTGAAGATTTTTCTCATGATAACCTAGTATTTCCAGTTGTCATGGCATTTTTTTAATTGAATCTATGCATACCTTTTCGTTTTAGAGTATATCCAGGAAAGTACAAATAATTTTACATTGGTAACGTTGGAAGAATTGTTAATTTTTTATACTTTTTTTTTTTAGTAAAAATTTGTAATTTAAAATAAAAAATTCTATATCTCTTTCGTGAAAACCATTACCTGTTTTTATTATACATGCATATAAAAAATTTTCAAGACAGTCCTCACTCAAAAGATAACGATCTCACCTATAAAAATTAGTATTTAACAGAAGATCTGATTGTTTAAGATTTACTTGTTAAGTCTATGAGCCCTGATTTGGCATAATACCCAACCGCAAATAAGTCACACGAATTTTTCTTTAGAATCTGCAGTATACTCTTTAAAAATTCCCATTCTTAATTATTTTAAATATTTATAAATATTGTAAAAAATTATTGAGTAATTGTAATGTCTTGACTGCGTTCAATTCTTTTGCATATTTTCGTCTTCAGGCGTTAGGTCCCCCCTTTTTTTTAATAACAGTATTTAAATCACAAAAGGCTGTTTACTGAAGGTTTGCAACAGCTGCAGGAACCAGAACCAGAGAGCATAAGAAGAAGAAACCAGAGGCACAACTGGGATTAAGTGACAATTTTTGCCCTGAATTTTCCCACTCCCTCTCACTTGGAATTAATAGGAGGAGAGAATTTTTCCACCTCTACATTCATTGGTGTTCTTGTTTCCAATTGCTTAAGCGAAGCTGCATAACTGCCGTTGCCTATGGCACCATAAGAATGAGAAATATTTTTATGATTTTGAAAGAGCCCTAAAATTTTTTAATCCACATAAAAACAACGGAGAGCACCGGGAAAATGGAGAGGAGAACGAGAGGGAGAGTGAAGGAGAAGAGAGCAAAGAGTGGCATCAAGAAAACAAAAAATAAAAACGAGGAATTTTATTTAGGGGAGGAAGCGAAAGAAAAAAAATCATTTTGCGGAAAAGAAAATGAACAATTTCGAATCAAATGAGGATACAAGTTGTGCTGCCCTTGGTGTGAGTTATGAGCGTCATAAAACGAATCGATTCCAACAAAGAAGCTTAAAGAAAGGAACGGCAAGCTGTGGCGATGTACGGAGGCCGTGAATGTCGCTGGCTTGATGAATGGAGTAGGAAAGGAGCCATTTGGAACTGGCGTTTAGGACTCGTCCTGTGTTATGCGATGATCGCCTCCTTCCCCGTCGGAAGATGAAAAAGCAAAGGCAACACACAGGCGCACACACACAGATAGAAAGAGAGAGAGAGAGAAGGATAGAGAGAGAGAGAGAGAGAGAGAGAAAGAGAGGAGAGACGCCAACCGACGGTGAATGCATCCACAGTGCAACGCGCGAAAATCGGGTTATTTACTCAACAATGAAGAGCAAGCGACGACGACGCCGTGAACTGTAGCACGGAACGTGATTTGGAAAAAAGTACTTTTGCTGTCTGTGCTTTGTCTGCATTCTAAAGCTCGTCGTAATTCATTTTATCCGCCCAAAAAAGCGAAATCATCAAAAGAGAGGCGAAATGGATGAAGGGGGAAAATGTAATCTAAATTAAAAAGGGATAAAAATAAAAAGAGTGGAAAAAATAAACTGAAAGTTTGCGTTCCCCCTTAAAAAGAGTTGCTCTTAATACAGAGTTGCTCTTGGACCTAAGAAGGCTCCTGGCATTTGGTCGGAGCTTAAATTCGATGGGACTTGAGTTCCCTAAATCCTTTTTGCAAACTACAACAGACGGCCAACTTAAATGTAATTAACAGTATTCAGTTCAATATTTTGCATGTAAATAAATTTTTTTTTGCATTAGTAACACAGAAAATAATTTTGCTGTACATGCTATCCTCGCTGACTTACCACTATAAAAAAGGCTGCACAAGTATCAATCCCATAAGTAAGCAGTTTTTCATTAATTTTTGATTGAGATGAACTTGAAATTATTATCATTTTTTATAGCAATTCGTTGAATATGCGTTGTCATTTGAGAACAGGTAGGACCTTTGAGAACAAATATGAGCAAAAACCGCACATCTAGGCCTCGGGGCACCGCAGCATAGCCAACCACTCTCTTGTAACCTGAGCCCTGTTGTCAAAGCATAATGTCTGAGCATTTATTTAAATTTCTCTGACATTTAGAAAAATGAGAAAATTTTTCCCAGCCATCCACCTACGTGTGTGTTTTGTCTGGAAGAAATACTAGAGCAAGACAGTGGTCTTTATAGACTTAAACACGATTTTTTTGAATAATGAAGCTGGAATAACCTTAACAATTCATCAAAATTCGCATTGAAAATTCTTATCTTATTTTTATTAAAATTATAGGTCTATATACTTGAGGATACATTAAAATATAATATTATGAAGATTATATACCCCTTCAGTTTAAATTTTGGAACGGCCTTCTTACACTTCTCTCAATAAAATTTCAAGAGCCTGTTTTATGAAAGTTCTATTTTTTTCTGTCTAAAATTCTGACTTTGCTTTAGCATAATCAAAAAACAAACGAGATTATATGAAATAGTTTGAGCAACAGAATGCAAATGAGCGTATTAAGAAAAGCCAATAACTACCTACTGATCAATTCCAGCATAAACAGTTCGATTGTATCCATTTTTAGCTATGAAATAAGCGTTTAATTGGAAGAAGTATATTCAGATTAAGAGACCAATGATTTCAAATTACGCGCGATTTAAGAAAAAAAACTTTAAGAATAAAATTAAAAAAAAAAGAAGAATGTCTTGAGGCGATGGTAGTGCTTATAAAGATTTCAGAGAAAAAGGTGATCCGGTAAAATTTAGTTAAATGTGTATAATTATATCTCTTGTTTGCTTTTAAATTCAAATCCGCAGCTGCTTTCCTCGCTATTAATTTCAACGCTTTCTCTTTAACTGATATGCTTTAAATAAAATCCAACGTAAAACCAGATGAACCATAATTAGGAAGAGTAATGAGATTCAAATTGTAGTCGGAGGAAACAGAATTTGCATTTTCTCCCTCGATGATCATTTCAATTTCAAAATGCGAAAAAATTCCTTTTCCAAATGTGATATTTAAAATTTGTTTTCCACATAAATTCTTTCTGGCGGTTGCGACGCGTAAAGGTTGGCATTTTGGTGAATGTTTAACTTATAATAGCAGAGGAGCATATTTTTCTAACTGCGAGTGAAATACATATTTTATAAAATAAAAATAAAATTTGGTTTTAGCGGCTGCAAAAATAAATAAAAGAGGAACAAATATTCGAACATGAAAGGGAAAAATAATTAGAAGTTTAAAGCTCGTTTTTTTCTCCATTTCCCCTCTTTTAAATTCATTAATTTTAAATTAAAGACTTTAAAGTTGAACAGAAGGCTGAATCATAAAAAAATAAATGGAACAAAACTATCCTCGGCGTATATATAAATCTTTAATAAAACTTAATATCTAAGAATAACTGAAATTGCTGATTTGTCTCTGTTTTGTTTATTACGGTGACATTTTAAACTTAAATGCGGCAGATAACTCCCAAAAAGCTTCGTATATTTTAATTTGAAAACTGAATAAAGTTGTTATCATGAAAACATGAGAATAAAATGTCTTTTTGAAAATAATATTTTTTCAGCTATGCATTTAAAAAATATTAATGGACGCTTCATTTAAAGATACGAAAGAAAATTTAAGCTGACTGACAACGAAGTGCAATCTCATCAGCACGATCAATCATACCCTACAGCTAACATTATTAGAAAAAAAAAACTACTGATAAAAATTAAAAAATCAAGAAACTTACTTTCGATTATCATGGGGATCAATTTGTTTAAAGTTTTAAAAAGAAACATTAAAAATAAGACTTAATGACGAAATTTCTAAACATGTTTTGATAATTTTGAAATTAAAAGTCACGTTCTTGGAAATGTTTTCGAATGTTATTCGAAATATTTTTTTATGGGGGAAAAATAAATTTTTATGAAATTGAATTTTCTTCATTGTTGACATAATATCTTGAGGCACAAAAGTTGCTGAACAAAAATATCAATTAATACTTGGTTTCAACTGAAAGATGATTACTTAATACAGATGTTAATACGAATTGTTAAAGGATCGTTGAAAGAATTGGCAATGGCAGTAAACACCATCAATTTAAACAAATAGAAATAAGGGTGCTAGATATAGCAATACGGGATAGCTTAATTATTTGTCGACGCATTTCGGTAAACTATTATCACGGGCGATAAAAATATACAAATAACAAAGGAAGAACAGCAAAATATACAGCAGAAGATTATATCTACCAATCAGAAGGCGGAGTATAAGGAAAGAAGTGAACGCTTCTGATACCTTCTTCTACTGCTGTTCTTCCTTTATTGGGAGGAGTTGGTAGTACTGCGCTTAACAAAGGAATTTATAAAATGATTCAGAATGGATTTTCAGACTGTTAATGTATTTTACCGAAAACTATCATTTTGGAATTCAGTTGCAGTTTTTGTCAACTTCAAATAATAGAAGACAGATCTAACATTAGGAGAAAACTTGGCCATTGTATAACAAAACTAACGAAATGGTTAAGATCTGAAATGACACATAACTCTGGTGAAGTTTGCCTTTTAAAAGTATTGTGTCAAACATAGAGAGTATATGTTTATAGACTGTTGTTTAGTAATTATACAGTAAGTGATATGCAGCATCATGACCAGATGATAGAAGCGGAATTTATTTTTCTTATTATTTTGCTGAATATAATGATAAGTCTCTCTTGGCCTAGGTTTTTCGAAGAAATTTCATATGAATAATGGCCTGTCCAAATTGAATATTAATATGAGAAGCATAATGATTTCGGAAATTAAGATATCAAAGAAAACATCTAAAACAATCTCGCTAGAACAGGGCAAAGAGTAATTCGCTAGAAGAGTAATTCTTACCTTAACAATCGTATTTGAGTCCAGGACCAAAGTATTGCGTGATTATAGTATCCAATTTCATTATCGGATTGAATATGATTTGATATCAGTAGTCGTGTCATAGGACTATAAGTACTCGTTAATGCGGTATCATAGATTAGCTTCTAATTCTGAAATTCAAAAGCAAAGAATACGTCGATGGAAAAAGGAGCAACAGTATGGAATAAAAAATCCGTATTGGAACCTTACATGACTCCTCTGGAAGAAACAATTGAGAGCTCGGCATCATTTGTCTTCATATAAGGTGTTCCACAAAGGACTCCCTGATATTAAGAGTAAATATCACGAAAACGGAGATCGATAGAAGAATGAAACAAGTTGTATGTTTATTTCGAAAGCCGTAAAAAATCTGATACAGAAGTTTCAAATTTAGTCACAAATGAGTTACAAATGTTGCTGACAGGTGGCGCTGTACGCTGTAATCTCAGTATGGAGTCCGAGAAATAGGCTATAAACTGTTCTTTCCAAGCAGCCATTGCAATCACATCACAATCGATTCAAGATGTGCACCTTTCGAGCACAGAGGTAGCGCAAAACGAATAATGAAATTTTCAGTACGCTACATACAGTGCCACCTGCCGGCAACATTTGTAACTAATTTGTAACTAAATTTGACACTTCCGTATCAGATTTTAACGGCTTTCGAAATAATCATATCACTTGTTTCCTTCTTCTATCGATCTCTGTTTCAGAGTTATTTGCTCTTAAAAATCAGGGAATCCTTTGTGGGACACTCTGTATAAACTGTTTTAGCGGAGAAAAAAATCCTTGACTACAGCAAGGGATAAAGTATTTTTATACCAAAACCTTTCCATTCTATTAACTATACAGAGATTCAGTATCGACCGCTTTCAATAAGTCTGTATTTGTACTGTAAAAATCCAAGTTGTGATTCAAGGCATCCATTCACTACTTTTTATAGACGGTGAGGATTAAATAAATATAGAACACTTTGGTCTACTATGGTATTGTTGAATGGGTTTTTTTGTTAATGTTTGTTCTTCAAAAACTAATTCGTTATGCACAATAATGTTGGCAATATATTTCGAATGCGACAAAGAATCTACGCCTATTAAATAAAAAGATGGAGTCATTTTTAATAGATTAAAAATGTGGTAAGGATATTAATGTTGTCGAACCAGAAACACTTGGTTTCCCAACATCTGTCCTGGTTCAAAGATATAATTTCACATTTGGATATATTAAAAAGAAAGGAAATACCAACGAGGATTTGGAGAAGAAACTGTTTTCTGGTACTATGACTGTTACAGCTTAAACCTTAACTGACGAGGATCTCGTAATTCCGAAACGTTACAGAATGTTGCTTGTTCGTGCATAGTTTGGATTTGCTAGTTAAAAGATCATTAACCACGATAAACTTGAACAATATTTCAAGTTAGGGCGAGATCATTTTCCTAAGAGGTGGTAGCAGCAATTGACGACGTCGGAAAGCCAGCTTCTGCGCTGCAGAACTTTGGCTCCTCATGCATAGTCAAGATTTACTATTAAAAGGTCACTAACCACGATAAAATTGGGCAATTTTCTTGTTAGGTGAAAAATTTAGGCGAATGAATCACTCTGTCGAGCGTCCTCTGTGGCAAATCCTGCGTCGCCCGAGAACTTGGTTCGGTTGTAAAGCGTCGCCATCCAAGTAAAGATCGCGTTGCAAACGGATAAGAAGCAGTTTGGACAGCATCAGTCTCTGGAGCCAAGAGGCTCGCGGGGCTTCAATTAACACCGGCCCTGACCCTGCACCAGTGGAAGACAACTCTCCTCCCTCGGATAAGGTGAAAACATCGTCCAATTGCCCGCAGCCAGCAGAGCGATCGATAAACGGAAAAGATCCTTCGTTGCATGCCCGAGACCGAGGGACCTCATCTCAGTTGCTCCGGTTGAATCGCTTCCAAAGATCCCTCCTGGGTGCTGTCATGCACTCTGCTTACTACGAAAATAAAGAAAAAATAAAAGAAAAACTCTTCCAATTCTCATCTGCTTAAAAAATGTTGCCCGCTCCCTTGTTTAGCCTGAATATTTATTCAGATCGTTGCCTGTGTTTGCTTACAGTGAAAGAAAATTAAAACAATCTCCTCGAAGCAATTCCTTCCCCGCCCCCTCTCTCGTTACGATTTCCTTCTTTTTTTAATATAGCTATGCTATATCTTATTCAAAACGTGAAATAATTGGAAAAGGAAACAATATGAGTGAACACGAACAGCTGTTCGGAAACTCAAATGGTTCCGGTTCGACAACATAAACAGTTTCATTATATATTTGTATGGAAGGAAAGATAAACTAGTCCAATTTCGCTTGTTAAATTGTCGTTTCTTAGAGGCTCTTGTGCATTTTGCCTGCATAAATTAGCGAACAAAAAAAATTATTTTTTTTAATTTTCATATCAGTACACCTTAGCTTAATCAACATTGCCATTAATCCTAATATAGAAGTGTATGTAAGATTAACATTTGAACAAAATAAGAGAGGCACAACCGTTTCTTATCTCCAGGTTTAAAAGTTTAACACCGAAAATTGTTCAAAAAAATTCCAAGTTGGTTAAAAAGAATTATCAGGGTAAAGGTGCTGAAGGGTAGGAACAAAGTTTTGCTCAAAGTGAAAGCGGTTGCCTTAACAGCCATTGGCTAATAGTGCTCGTGGCTTTATCACGTGGCTTGTACTTCGACCTTTGGAACCCTTGGCAATTCTCGCTGTCATAACGTAGGTCCGGATCAACGGCAAAGATCACCTTTCGGTTAATGGTTGAGAAAGAGAGGCAGTTGGGGGTGGGGGAAAACAAAATGAGAGAGTCGAAAATTGCACCACCGTATCCCACCAACCTCATTCTCTCTCAAGCACTCGAAATGAATAAACCATAGAGAGAGAGAGAGAGAGAGAGAGAGAGAGAGAGAGGAAAAGAGGGGCGAGAGAATCGGAAAATAATAATTTTCAAAATGTGTATTAAGAGCGGTTGGATTTGTAATATCCTTCGGGCAGGAATATAATAAAAGTCAAGATAAACACTTCCAACGAGAACTCATTCAAGCATTTAAGACATTTGAACTTTTTAAGTTTGCTTATCAAATTTGCATCAACACTTTCTTAAGGCATTGCAAAGCCATCACTCGAATATGTTAATGCTAAGAAAATAGGCTGTTACGGATTAAATAAAAATTTCAGTTATAGGAAGCGAAGGATATAACGTGACTCCATTTCAAAATTCTAATTTAATAATACCAAAAAAATATTCCCTTGCACCGCCATATTTAGGCAAAGAAGATAAGGTTCGGAAAGCTTTCAGATTAGAATAATTTAAAAAAATAACTTTTTAGAAAGCTTCTCGAAGAGCTTATAAGATCCATTCGAAGCCCTTATTATGTGAGCGTGTGGGTGTCTGTGTATTTGTATGTGTGTTATTTTCCAAAAAATTCTTGCAAAAGGAGGAATAAACGGAAATGGAAATTTTTATACGATATAATAGCGCTTTTACGTTCACTAAATTTCATGTGATGTTTGTCAGCTAACAAGGATCAAATACTTGATCTATCACACCTCCTATTAAATAACCAAATTTAATAAAAGATCTGACACCATTGACACGAATACGCTCTTGTATTTTTGATAGATTGAAGCAAAAACAAATCTGGGAATGTCGTTTTCAGGAATTTTTCACAGGATTTATCATCCTTTCCTCTCGCAGGGAAGTCAGCGTTTCTTGGACAATGAC
Organism: Rhysida immarginata; assembly: GCA_023313115.1. NCBI lineage: Eukaryota > Metazoa > Arthropoda > Chilopoda > Scolopendromorpha > Scolopendridae > Rhysida > Rhysida immarginata. Next base: position 5,201,446 of record JAHWFO010008480.1, read on the forward strand.
CAAATCAGACTCGTTGTCATTTGCAATAACTCCCGACATCATAATCCTAGGGATTGTTGAAGTATGCCCTTGAGGATCAACGGTGGATGTGCTCTTTCATCGGTTTGTCTATGGTTATGTTGGCCTCGATCGGGCTGTCCCAAACGGAACTGCATAAACGGAACCGGGTCCGAAATATCTGTTCGTGGCGATATTCCCATCTCTAAACTGCTGCCCGTAATTTAGTTTTACGTGAAAAAGTGGTAAACTCTTAAGATGGATTTACAAGAAACTTCACGAACTTGAAAACATGACGACAAACCGCAAGTGATACCACACAAACCCTTAAGAACCAGCGGATCTTAGTCTACCCGGTCTGTTTGGTTATTAGGTCTCCGATAGATTATGTTTGGGATGCCATAAGAAGGCATCTATATCAGTTTGCAGCCAAAAATCTTAAAGAACTATGTTTCAGGTAGTGACTGTCTCAAAATTAATCATTTCATCTTTGTTAGTCGACGATATCATCATAAAGTTTGCCGAGTGTACAAGGCACTGCTTCCCATTTCCATTAGCGTTTAATGAAAACTTTATTTTGCTAAGTAAATAAATATTCACTTTCAACCCGAAGTATTGCCTTAGCTTCTTTAGAAATTCTAATTATAGTTTATTTTGCCTTAGAGGAGTGTATTATACGATTAAATGCTTCTAGTTCATAGGGTTAATTCTGTTAACCTTATGACATAAGGTTAACGTTACGTTCAGAATGATGCGTATTTTAAAATTTGTTTATTTAAATTATGTTGAATAAGCAAATAATACTTGGTCTTGTCTTTGTCTTTTTAAAATTTTGGCTCTAATAATTAATATATTTCAAAAAATAACTTTAAATGCTTGCCTTTCATTACAACTTGAAGGACAAAAAGAGAAAAATGTTGAGGGAATGCAATATTGACAGAGAAGGGTTGATCGGAGGTAAAGGGTGGGAAGAATGGCAGGAGGATAAGAAAACCTTCATTTTAGAAATAGCATGGCCTTATTTGTCAGGTGATCATAGGAATAACGAACGACCACTTGTCACCAGTGTAAGGGAACGTGCAACAATTTCTAATGCATGAGTTCCTGGAAGAGGAGAAGGGAGACTGAACCTGAAGAGAAAAAGAGGGAGAAAAAGAGGTTGGGAGAGGGGAAAGAAATAAGGAGTTGAAACAAAGAAGTACGTGCCTGCGAGATACAAACGACCGGGTCTCAAGTCGAATTTATGAATAAATGAGAAGACATTCGCGTTGGCTCGAAAACTTGCGAGCTTCGCAAGTGGTGCACCAGACGGCAGGACTAGAGAGCTGCACGCAAAAGCCGGTGGCATCAGAAACAAAATAAGCACAGAGAATGGACGAAGCCATCTCTTTCTTGGAAAACAGAAGGAAGGGGAGAGGGAAAGCTAGGGAGCTAGGGCCCGAGCGTGGGAGATCATTTTTTAATACTTGAAGGCAAATCGCAACAGCTGCTTCGAATGATATACACAACGGCCATGTTTATTTTCAAGTCAAACCTGATTGCACTGTCATTTTATTTATTTATTTATTTATTTTTCTCCATCTTTCCTGTTTTTAGAGTATTACGTTTCTGCGTTTTACTCTTTATAATGCGGTCGGTAGCTTTTGAGAGAGAGAAAGAAAGAGAGAGGGAGATTAAAAATTGCCGAACTAAGTAATTATGTTTTCGACTTTTCGACGTTTCCAGGCGGCGAGAGAGAGAAAGAGAGAGAGAGAGAGAACAATGGATCGATCATCACCTATTCGTAACTTTTGCAAGGGAGTCCGTGAAACGAATGTAATCCGAAAAGCCGTGCAGCGAAGCCAATGTAAATAATTAAGTAAGTATAATTTATTCGACTGCTGCTGTTCGGACGGAATTGAAATTACAATTGACTTGTTGAAAAGGATTTTCATAGCAAGACTTAATGGGGAAGCAACGAGTGGGGGGAGTCGTTTTAAAGTTAATACATAAGCCCAGGATTATGTACTTTAACGTCTCCTTATGTAAGTTCATTTGAACCACAATTTCGAATTGAGTGCACCAAATAATTTTCAGAATTTAAATAATAGATTTTGATAAATAAATTAGCGACTTTAAAATGAGTTCCCCAGAAATTGAGTTAGGATATTAAATAATTGAAAAATGAATAAATACTACAGGACAGAAAAATATTAACATTAAACAGATCGTGTAAGCCGTGGCTAAGAGAATTAATATAAGGTATGCTTCATTAAATAACAATAAAGTTGGACAGATATCATTAATTTTCCGAAAAACAGAACAGAAGTAAGTAAAGAAAACTTGTTAGGACTTCTTTCTAAGGATGATATTCACATTGGAATATTTATTTTTATTTAGCTCTTCATTTAATTTTTGTTAGATAAAAAAAGAAAAATATTAAAATAAATTATATAATTTTATTATATACCTATGCATTAAAATAGTTAAACAATTTATAAACATTAAATTTTAAAGTGCGTTCCTTTAAAATTAAATGCACCAAAAATGCGCCATTCCATGTTTGAGCTGGAAACCACAACAATTAAAGGGCATTCGTTTTTAATTCAGAAAACACCTTCTTATTAAACTCTCAACTTAAAATATTTAATATAAAATATTTATAAGAAAAAGCTATTGAGTATTAATAATACATGTAGTGTTAATTTCATTGTAGAATTGAGCTTGAACTGTTAACAAATAGTAAAAAATATGTTTAAGTTAGCGTTATTTGATTGCAAAATCAAGTCTGCGTTTTTAAGGTAACCTCGACTAAAAAAACTGCAATATTAAAATTTGGTGTAAAGAATTTTTACTTATTTTCTAGAATTTAGGCTTCTTCATCTAAGAACTATTTTATCACTATTTAAAGTAGTTTATTACTCTGAGAAATATTCTCTCATGAAACCAATCTAAAAAAGAGAAATCAGAGTATACTTGAAAATTATCGGTAGTTTTGATAACATCCCTATTACCTATAAAGATAATATCTTTTATTTAAAGACATAAAAAATATCTAAGGCTTTTAATACCGACACAAAAGCGGAAGTCGACCTAAAACAATAGTATAATGACTTCCAATTGAATTAATAATAATAGCCTATGAGTCGAATCAAATTTCATTCTGGTTGAGGAAGATCTGTCTAAATCCCATGATAAAGTAGCTAGACCTCAAATAATTAAATGACTTCATTCTTTAGGAGCCATTCTCTTTATCTGGAATAACTAAAAACACTGCTTTTCAAAGCGAACAAACATGATGTCTGACAAACCATCAATTAGACAGACTTCTACAACGGTATGATACAGAGAGTCGCATTGGATTTATCATGTTTCTACCGCTTCTGCCTCAATATTATTTAATTTAACATTTAGTGGAGTGACCCCCTAGATCCCCGGATTTGATCCCAATGGATTTTTACCTCTGAAATCACTTGAAGGCTCTGGTGTATGCAGAGAAAATATTGAACATAGGGCCAGGTGGTTTTTTGTAACTTTATTAGGAGCTTTATCCAGAAACTACTTATAAGAATGCATAATATTTTGCGATAATAGATTGCATACTTCCGATATCCTAATAAACAAGAGTGTATAATGAATCAAGTAGAGGAAGATTTAATAAGTCTTAATATTTTGGTATTGTCAGCGAGCATTAAATGTGAACGCAAATAAAACGAAGATAGAAATTAATCCTAAGACTGAAACTATAAAACATTTAATGTTTTTATTAGCCTCGCCACTAAAATTTACCCATCAAATGAATGAACTTTTTATCCACGGATGGTGATGAAGGTAACAGTTTCAATGATAAACTACGAAGTGTGTTTGTTAAGTAAGTACCGTTTTGATATTAAAAAAAAAAATCTGTTGTGGGCATCACAATACTCCCTTGTACGAAATTTTATTGAATGCTTTTATTGGAAAAAAATTCTCATTATTATTCTTGACACACGAATTTCCGAACTCCAAATGTTGAAACAAATTTTGGTATTTCAAAAGAAGTACTTCAAATTTAGTTCTTTAAAAAAAAAAAATACTTTAAACTCTAGACGTCAAACAGTCAAACGCTGACGTCACAAACTGCTCCTCGCAATCAAAACTCCATAGACATGAAAGGAAATCAGTTGGGGAAATGACCAAAACGCATGTTTGGCCCAGCCGATTGCAATGAAAATGCGAGGTGCACAACTATATGTTACAACAGTCCTAAATACAAAATTTCAACATTCTACGCCTAACCGTTTTTGAGAAACAGAAGATACATACACACACTCACACACACACCACACACAAGTACGTACGTACAGACGTCACGACGAAACACGTCAAAATGGACTCAGGGATGGTCAAAATGTATATTTCCGTTTAAATCTGAAAACCGAATTTTTTCGCGATTACAATACTTCCTTTACTTCGTACAAGGAAGTAACAAGGACAATTTTTAACACCTTAATTTTTATATGAAAGCCTGCATCTTAATCTATTTTTCAGCATAATTTCCACCGTGAAGCTGGTCGTACGATACGACAAGTGCCTTAATATAGGTGAAAATTATGTTGAAACGTACACAACGGTGCAGGCTTTCGTATAAAAATTAAGGTGTTAAAGACTTTTCCTTGTTTATTTTTTTTAAATAATAAAACGATAGTTAGTTAAAAAAAAACCCGCCTCGTATTATATTTCAACGCTAAATTTTCAATGTTATAGAATGATAATCTTTAATGAAGCAATGTTCCATAGAAACAAGTTATTTGCGCAGCACTTAATATCTTCCTATTCTCAAGGCATTGCGTCGAATGGAATCGTATTCGAACTAACGTATGGGCTAAAGCAACCCGGTCTTACAATTGCTTTCGTAAAGAAATGATTTATCAATTCTTCGGATTTCAGATTCTCTAGACTTTTTAAATTCGAACCTCGACTACGCCACTCTACCTATTTACAAAGACATTTTCCATAAAATGCACTATTTATCTGGAACAATCTTAACAATTAGCTATAAATTGTGTAAACTTTTTTAAACGGTTAAATGAATATTTTAATGTGATTTCCCTTTAAATGTTTGATTTGGGTTTGTAATTATACCGTTAGGAATGTTTTAAATAAATTTAAATATTACAGTAAATCAAAAATTTATTTGTATATATTGTTTCGTACAGTAATGTATAAAACATACTACACACATCCATCATCAAGTCAAGTTTAATTCAAGAGCGCAAAAATTGCTTCATTATAACTGTTTTCCCCCATAAAGGCTTTATCTACCCTTAACCGTTATTAAATTAGCAAGAACAAAGCGGTCGCTTATTAAATCTGCAATTGCGTAAACACAAAATATGCTAAATTCCCTTTTTCCACACTTTCACCGTTCTTCTAGCAATTTCGCTCCGATGCGGTTTTGGGTTTCGTAATGAAAGGAGGGCGAAACTTTGGATTTCATTCTTAATAAAGCTCTTACCTTCCTTCTAAGGTGAAATTTCCAATTCCTTTGGAGTAGGAGGAGCTCACTGGGGTTGATGATCATGTCTTCCTTTATATCGTTCCCCGAAGATGGAAACTCTTGTGATTAGCAACGCCTTTGGAGGAGTCCAAAACGACCGTTAAAAACGAGTCCACGACACAAGGCTCCCCACCCAAAAGCAAGAAAACTCGACGCCCCAGTGATGCACCAGGGACCTCTCCTTCCATCCGAGAGACTTTTTACTTAAGCCAAATATCTCCGGACGAGAGAGGAAAAGAAAGAAAAAAAAAAGCCGAAGAACACTTTCTCCGCCAATGTTGCAGCCATTCGGTGAGCAAAAAGTAGAAGGAAAGTGTCAACAAATCCCGGTTTAGAAATAGGGAAAAACTTTTTGTGGTTTCCTTTTATGCGTAATGGGATTAAATGCATGGGTGGAGCTTACCAATTAACTTAATCTGATAGTTACAGGTTTTAAGTAATGATAGAATTTCTAAGAGGCGTGCTTTAATAAATTTTATCAGTAAAGCTTTATTAAGCCTTCCAACCGATTATCTTCTTGGAAGATGCTTGCAATATAAGAATTTTGATGTTCCGCTGGGACTGAACTTATCGCTTGATGGATTATATATTTAAAAAACGTGAATTAGACTAATCAGTGTGATAACATTATTAAAGTTTTATGAAAAGTATTTTATATTTAGTATTTTCAGGGTTTATATTTATTTTTATAAAATTATACAAAATTTACTATTCTTTTTGAGATGCAAACTAAAAACTATAATAGATTTTAAGCAACTATATGCAATATACACAATATTCCAAGATTAATACAATGTACCGAGGCCCAATAATGAGCATGCAGATAAATGTCGTCTGAGGTATATGAAAGTTGGCATATATCTCCGATATAACTGAAAATGTAATGGTAACTATAGCTAAAATTTATTACAAAAGAATAAACCATAATTGCAAACAGATTAATCCAAATAATTTGCAATTATCGAACGCATACGCCTTTTTATATTCTAAATTAATTTGCATAAACTTATGTTGCGTCTTCTCGGTTCCTTATTTTGTACTTCCTTAAACTTTTAACAGTCATTATATATGAAGAGAAGTTACCATTTTGGTTGACAATGACATTTGTCAGAAAAAAAATATGGATCCGTAAAGAGAAATATTAAAAGTTTATAATTGAGATATCAATGGATTTCTAACAATATAACCCATCGCCATTATCCAATTTGATAAGCTGCCTCCCGAAACCGACCTTCCTAGATATTTTAATCGCATTCGCTTCCAGTGGCAGGAAATGTGCTGAAAGTGGAACACTGCTGATCCGCTTGCTATCGGGACAGCGATTGGCTGTAGGATAAACGGCACCCACAGACAAGGTCTCTTTGGAAATCAATAAAGTCGGTTTCCTCTCACTACACTTTGCATCTGCGCCCAAAATTATACATCCAAAATCATTTGAGATTTGTGCTTGAAAGATCCTCCCCACTGAAATGGACGATGCTAGAGACTCTCAAAATCAAACGAGAAGATGGGTACTCAGTAGACTTTATAGTTATTTTTATAAATATTTTTATTTTTTGAATGTCTTTGTTTGATTTCATATAGTTTGGATCTTTTGCCGAGAAGACTAGTAAGAAAGGCGGGTGCTAATCGTTTGACATTTGTAATGAATGGTGTTCGCTCGTGTAGAAATGGTGTTCGTATAATGTAAGAATTGCAATAATCGTTAATGCATATGAACGTTAAGGCAAGTTCCTTGCCAGCAGATAGTGTTTATTATCGGTTACCAAATCGATTAGGAATGTATAAGATACGATAAGATGGTGCTCCTATGAATAAGAAAATTGCAAACGTTCAATTTTAAATTTTCATTTATTTCCTTCGTAATGTGCATCGTTACATCTAATTTATTTACAGTGTTTAAAAGTACGATTTAGGCTTAATCTGATGGCAATGGTGTTAGTGTCCCAATCATAAATATTAAGTTCATAATTTTTAATTTTAATTTTAGGAAATAACAGCAAACCGTCTTTAAAAATAATGAAATCAATTTTGGATTATAATGCACATTTCACTCTATAACGTTATATCAGAGTCGCTTTTGTTGTTGTTATTGTTGTTTTAGAAAGAGCAAACTCGGATCAAGTCCGGAAGCCAAGTTCCAGAGGCGGACTAAGAAGGGGCTAAGCCCCAGGGGCTCAAGTGAAGCAGTGGAAATGTTTATATCAGTGATACTAAAACCCTATAGAAAGCAACAATCTAAGATATTTGGCATAAAGGCTTGGCTTCCGGACTTGATCAATGCAAAACTACATAATAACAATAATTTTTTTTTTGTTTTTCGCAAGTTATTTTTATTATCCAGTTGTGAAATTACTCTGGTCTTAATTCAGATGAAAATAAGCAGGGTTTGAAATTTGACCGATAAATTATGTTTTAAGTTGTTCGCAGGGTTGTGATTGCGAACAGGGCTAAATTAGCAAGAAGAAGGCAATATAATGATCGCAGTACATTGTCCCTTCATTGTATTCAGCCTTTGCTTTATCCGTTTGTACCCACAGATGGCAGCCAGAACGCTTTGGCAAGAACTCCCAGAAAAGCGTGAAAGACCCAAATTCAAAGAGGCATCACTCTATAAACCGGTGAAAATGATTTCTTTTAAGATACTCTTGCTGAAGCTAATATCGCATGAAGGTTTTAATGAACCCTTCCAAGTAGGCTCTTTATTTACTTGGGTTGTGCCGATTTAGCATATTTGATGCGCTAAATTAGATTATGATTCCACCCCAGTTGTACTTACCGACTCGGCTACCTTTCTCTCTCTCTCTCCCCGTTTCCTTTTGCATGAATGACTTAATTTTCCTCATGTTTCGTGCGCGTAGCGATTGAGCAGCTTCCTTCACGCGCCTGATTAATACTCCATCACGTTCAACGTCACGGGAATAATTCACTCGGAGTGATGAGAGACTTTTACAAACGCGAGCTAATTTTTCCGATTTCCTCGAGACCACGCGCGCTTGATTAAAGTTTAAAACCTCTCCAGTGATTCGTCCTCCATTTTTCTCAATCTTTATCCATTACCAACTGCCCATTTCAAGTCAAGGCACGAATTTAAATCGACTCTCAGTGAAAAGAAAAGAGAGAAGGGGAGGGAAAACAGAGCGAGAGCGAGAAAAAAATCAAATAGGAAAATACAAGGGTGGAGGAGGAATTGGGGGGAAAAAAGAAAAGGAAAAACGGATTGGAAGAAACAAATAGTCAAATTGTTGAAGTGAATTACATTTACGGGGAGAAAAAGTTGGAGGTAATGAGGGAAAGATGGGCGAAGATAAGAGAAACGTTGAGGAAAAAAATGAAGCAATGCTCGAAACACAACAGGGCTTGCATGCACAATAGACGAAAAGGGAAAATCATTCGAAATGAAATAAAAGTTACCGCGCTCGAATGTTTTCTACGGAATTCTAAGAGCCATTAAAAAGAATTAAACATTTCGTTTCCTAATAAAAATAAATTAATGCTGAAACGAGATCTTGAATCATTGAATATAAAAAAAAATTATATGGAATAAAATTTATTATTCGTGTATAAGTTACAGCTCTATTTAATATTATCAATATGTTTCGTTAGGGCATTTCATGTCGGCTTCAATTCTTTCCAGGATTTCATAGAAAGAGAATGAAGAGTCTACATATCCGTGCTGTAGAGCAAATTGCTGCTGCATCAGTTGTTCATATGGCGTTAAGTCAATTGCATCATTTACTGGCGCAAATGAAATTTAATATCGTTTATACAATTTGGTCGATTTGAACCAGTGATTTTAAGGTGATAGATTATTAATCTAGGAGTTATAAACGAGGACTACTTAGAAAGTGATATTCTATATATTCTTCCTCAGCCAATAATAAAGATAAAAAAAGAGAAATTTTGCATGCTTCAAATGTTTATTTTCCCGTATTGTACAGAATTCCGCATTCCGATAGATAGCGCATCTCTATCATTCTCTTAAAATGGCATTTGTAGTGTTAAAATAACAATTTGAAATTGAAGTTTCTTGGTTGCGAAGATGAAAACTAATCATGCAAACTAGGATTTGGGTGCAAAATAAAACATAATTACAAAGAGCAATTTGATTCTAATTAAATAAAAAAATCAATTATTAAAAACTAAATAGCACATCTTGTGTGGATTCGTAATTATGTTAATTTAGTAAAGTTGAACACTCACAATCATGTATGTGCAGTGTGCGAAATGTGCATCGATAAGAGTACAAGAGATAAAACTTCGGGAAGTGAAGAGACGGGTCTGCATGATCAGCCCCTCTGGTGTAAGGCCGTACAAGTTGATGGAGTTACTTGATATATTATTATGCTTAAAGGAAACGTTCATTTAGATTGTGGATAATTTCCATATAGTTTGAATAAATACTTTCCTAGAGAAAAAACCCCTAGTTTGAGACCTTATTTTCTGAGCTCCCTTCGTCGTTTGATGTTTATAATAAATAAATTTTTAAAAGACAACGAGCGATAAATAACACGAGTACCATGTCATCAAGGAACCTTTAGAAGATTTTTTATTTAAAAAATTCGCAAATAAATGGTTTTGAAATTAAAAAAAGCAAACTAAAATCAAAGATCAAAGGGACAGGTTTGTTGAAATCTTAAATATTGATTAGCTTTTCCCGGAAATTCTACAAACTGACAAGTAATCCGATATACCCAAAAACAAAGATGAGATTGAAAAAGATATTAAGGACTTTAAAAAATGAGAAATATTTAAAAAAATGAGATTATTAAAAAATAATGAAATATTAAAAAAAAGAACTGATGCTTTCATCCTCGTTCACGGGAGAAGCAAAAAAGACCTGAGATAGCAATAAAGAAAATATCCTATGAAAAGGATTTGGGGGAAAAATTGCAGGAGAGCTAAAGGTTTTTGTGCTCTGATTTTTATTCCTTTATATTTTTCACTGATTTTTCAGAAGATAATTTCTCTGCTGAGTTAGCGATTCATTCAATCAGTCAACGCGGCTGCGAGTTTTCTTTTCCTAAAAAATCGGTTGCTCGTCCATTGGAAAGAAGAGGAATGTTCGGCGAAACGGATTTTGGGAGCTCTTCTTCTTCTTCTCCCTTCTCTATCCCTCCTTCTATTTTATTTTATTTTCAATCGACAGAGGAAAAATCGGAGGTTCGAAGAAGGAACTAAAAAAAAGAAAGGATGAACATCTCAGGAGGCTACATCGATAAAGGGGGTCCTGGAAACTTATTTAGATCTTTATGCACAAAGGACCAGAGTGGAATGCTTAAAGATCAAATTCTATTATTTTGGATTTATTTTTTTTATTTAAATCTCTTTCTTGTCTTTTTGTAAAGTGATGATATTTAAGCGAAATGGAAAATCAAAACCTTTTCCTCCCATAAAACGACAGTTTTGTGGCCTGTGTTGTTCGGTTTGATTTCGCGAGAGTCAACTGCTCTCTCTTTTTTTATTGTCCCATTCTAGCAACAGTTTTATCCTGTTCACACGAGTGAATATGATTGCACCCATGAAACGAAGTCCTAAAAGGTTCTCCCTCGCCATCTTGAATTTTGCCCTTATTTTTTTCTCCTTTTCACCTTAAAGACAATCCAGCTTTTTTTTTTCTAGCCAAAAAAAAAAAAAAAATCCTCCAAAAAAAAGTACGAACTATTTAGCAAATCCCCGGATTAATATTAAAAAAAGGATAAATAATGTATCTCTAAACTTCTATAAGAAGGCACATTAATCTTTAGGGGTTCTGGAGATTTTTGTTCTTTTATTTTCTTATAGGTTATTTATTTGTTGTGATAGCCACTGAGTTCACCATTTTGCTTTTGAGGTGCTTGCAATTTTCTTTGCTCAGAGCCGAGGAAATAGAAATGGAGAATTATAGGAGGGGAAGATAAAAGGCCTGAGTGAAAGAGAGAAGGAGAGAAAGAGCGTATAAAACAGACAGAGATTCAGCAGATTACGAATATAAGACCACTTCGAATGAGTTCATGCCGATATCGAACAAAGGTAACCTGAACTCATAAAAAAAGGGGGTCATCCTCTGGAATAGATGAGAAATCAAGCTGTAACAGAACGATCCATCAGTTAGAGCCTTTTTCTTTTTTAACCTCCCTCTCCTTCAATCTCTCTCCACCTAAAGTCACCGAGGGATTTAGAGTAAATTGCCCTGCAGTCTTCTTCTTTCTTAACCCTTTTCCTGGTCTCCGAATGTCTCATCACATTTTTCCTTCTCAACAACCCTTGTTTCAACTCCAATCGAATTTCATTTAGGATCCATTCCAAAAATGTCTGCCCCACAGATTTTCTTTGTTATTTTTTCTGTCGCAAAAATAAAGAAACTTGCACGATAATAGTTAAGCATAGACGTTCTTTTTTTTCATTTTGCGTTTTTAATTTTACGTCCTTGGTATGAACTTAAAAATATGTTTTGAATTTCTTATGATTTGACTTTATTTAAATTTCAGATTATAAATTCGTTCTAAGCAACAATAAATTTTAATAAGCGAATGTTTGCTTTGAAGTTTTTTTAAAAGAATATTTTAATATTAAACCATTCCTTAGAAACTTAATTCATCTTCGTATTTCTTGTTAAAATACCCTACTTATTCTCTGATGATATATTTATAGAGAAAATGTTTAAAAATTTACTTTCATCATAAGTGATCGCGAAGATATTTAAAGGTGACTTTAACGCATAAACTACAGAAGTGTGGGAATTATTAAATTTCAACAAGGAATTAAAAATAAAACCACCCTATTTTTTATATACTCTTTTATTGATACAACTTTTTATTAATAAGTAGTTTAACAAGGCGTTTTTATCTTGGTCATACTTTCCTGCAAAGTGAGGATATCCAACGCATGGAGTGGCCAGCAATATCTCCGGATGTGAATCCGATTGAGCATGCGTGGGTTGCACTAGAGAGACGAATTCCTGTACAGGGTGTTGCAGATGACTACAGTGCAATATATCGGGAAGCCTACCCACTCGATTGCTGGGGCCGGCTCGGTCGATTGGCAGAATAGAGAGAGATGAAGGTGGGCTGCAGCAGCCAGCAGTTTCCACAGTAGGCGTGGGGGGGGGTGAACGTCAAAACTGTCATGTTTTTGATAAAATTACCCTATTATCATTTGATGTCGAGCCGGCCCCTGCAATCGAGCGAGTAGGTTTCCCGTTATACTGCCCTGTAGTTATCTGCAACACCCTGTACATCTTGTCAGCCTCCAGCAATGGTCATCCCAGAGCTCAAAACTGCTCTTCGCCAGGAGTGGGACTTGTTGCCAACCGAGCTCTTGAACAACATCATTGAAAGCATGGAAGGCAGGTGTATGGCTTGTGTGGCCGCTTGGGGTGACTTGTTTTCATACATATTTACTTATCGGTATCCCATATTAGCACCATTTCCCCCATCTTTCGTGCGCGTAAAGACAATTTTCTGTTTCTCTGTTTTCATAAACTTCTTTTTTATGAAATAAAACACGTTTAATTAAACAGTTTTGCCTTTTTTTTTGCATATGTAATGCGACGTTGCATACGCATACCGAATTTCACCTCATCCTGAAAGTTGATTGGCCATATCAAAGTATACTGATATTGATTATGCTTAACTTTTGAACATGCGTGTATATTACCCAGTTGGTGCTTTTTCTGGATGTGATGTTGAGATATACGGATTCATCATTGCCATATATCTTTTAAGTTTTGCATAACGGGTTCAAAGAGCGATTATTCATGCAGATGTAGTCCAAAAATAGCAATTTAGTTTTTATCATTACTAGGAAAGTTTACATACTGGCGAAAGTTGTTATTGGTGGTGAAGGCCATAAATGCTAGGGCCTATGTAACCGTATAATTATAGATTGGCGGTTATCAATCATTATTGGTGCGAATTATTGATATAATCAGAAGACATACTTGAGAAACAAGTTGTGCTCAAAAGTTTTTACTTTTATTTTTTTTTAATTGTGCTATCCTTCTTTTGCACACTTAGTCTTGTAGATGAAATAAATTTTAAACGCTTTTCTTTCATACTCTGTAAAGAGAAACACTAGATCCATCATAAATATATATCTTATTTATAAACTTAGTTTAAAATTAGACTATCGCTTAAAACACTTAAATTTATAACACATTATGAAGTAATGATTAAGACATTAAAAGATAAAGCAAAACAGCTGATGCGCGAGTCTTAATGAGCCTTTGAGGGAACCTTTAAGATATATTTAGATTTATAATTTGTAAAGAAGGGACCTATAACTATAGATAGCATAAAAAGTATCGCTTCGTTTCAAACCAGTTTTGCATTTTTATTTTATGGCCAGCAAAACAGAAAAAAAACTATGAAAATATAAACAAAATTTGTACCTACTCTAATTATATGCTCACCTCTGTATTTTAATGCTGTTTTAAAATTAATTTGATCAAAAAGACGGAAATATAAAAAACTAACATTAGAAAACCTGCAATGTGGTAATTTTATAATGCCGTTGAGTGTTGTTATATGACAAACTCCTGTCCTATGCACCAACAAAATTACATATCATCAATTTACTTTAGATACTGAATGCAGAAGATCTTACAGATCTTATCAACATGTTTCCAGAAAGACTGTTAGCAAGTTAAATAATTTTAATGTATTAAAATGAAACAAAGTATCGAAGTGGAGATCTAGCTTTAATTACAATTTTTAATTACAAAACTTGTTTACGGAGAGAATAATGTCGTAATAGTAAAAATCTTTTAGTGCTGCAAAATGTCGCCTATTGTAGCGGTATAGGAAAATCCATAAAAGTTTTCATAACATTAAGTGCCATTTTGAAGCTAGATATATGAGTCTCGTTCTTTTTACGCAGGCTTTCAACTCGAAATGATTACTTAGTGACGAAAAATAAACCCCTAAAGTTCTAAAAACTATAAGTGTGTGTTTTGCTTTAAGGGCCATTCGCTCGAGTATTTGTTTTCTGATGGAATTCTTAACAATCATTTGGCTCTGCTCTAAAATTGCGTTATCTTAAAGTTGGTTCCAGAGATTTGGATATGCTGCAGAGCTGCAGAAATCACGATATACCTGAAATCACTTAAAACGCAACTCTAAATATTCATTTTCGCAACAAATCATCGCTATCGGAGCGTTTAATATCGCTGTAAACATTCGAAGTTCCTGAATGGCTTACGAATGGTCTATAACTCATAAATATCTCGGGGCAAAATTACTGATCATTATCAATCGACAACTGTTGAGAGGGGGAGGAAACAGAAAGCGAGAGAGAGAGAGAGAGAGAGAGAGAGAGAGAGAGAGTGAGGTGAGTGTGCCATTCATTTTTTCCCTTTCTTTTCTTTCCACGAGAACTCATTGAGTGCAGAGCATTAGAGTTGTGCAGAGAAGTTTTTGCCCTCTCTGGCCCCACGACATACGTTTTATCTTGAAAAACACAAGGCAGCTGGCTGTGTGCCAGACGGCAAGGAGAGGCTCACAGGAGCAACGTCAAGGAAATCGGACCCAAAATCAAACAGAAAAGATTCCCGACCGAGAGTGGATCGAAAGATAATTTGGATAATTTCACTCGAGTTGCTTCGATTTCCGTTAGGTGGCGCATGCTGCCGTCAGATGGAGTGGGGGGGAGAGCGACAAAAGATTTTTGGCGCATGCGCCGTCGCTGTCAGAGGCGCTTGTGAATAACCTAATGATCTTGAAATAAATGCATTCGATGCAGGCAGGCAGGCAAGCAGGCATCATGCCGCCATCGAAATTAGCATGCAGTGCAACAGCCACGTCCGCTCGAAACGCTTCAATAACAATGGACGTGATACAGAGGCGGCGGGTGGCGGTTGTCGCTCAACCCTTCGATCCGAGACGAGCCAATCACGGACTTCCCCCTGATTTATTGTTTTCGAGCGACAGTTCCGTTTTAAATGGATATTAAACACAAAAGAATGAAAATCCATACCGAAAGCTCGCCTTTGCTACCGACTCTCCATTTAACCCCACCAATGTAATTGTTTTATGCAAAAATACTTTGCATAGTTGCGTGCGCCGCGTTAAAATCGCTTTTTACCAATTTAAAGCTCAATGGCTACTACAGTCTTTGCTTTTGCCAACAAATAAAGCGGACGTGCTTTGACTTTTAAAAAATATCGCTGGAATAAAAACTTTACTTTGAAAAATTGAAAATGGAACCTGACCAAGCAATCGTGTTCTGGACACTGGATACTAAATAACGCCTAGCACTTTTAATTCCACTTTCAATACATTTTGTGAGAGAATTAAAACACTGAGGGATTATTTTAGAAATGTAACGTTAGGAGGTCTAAATACGGAAACATAAATAAAGGGATGTATACAAGACCAGCCAGCAAAAAAAAAAAAAAAAGTTAGTTCCAAACATCATCAATAGAGGGCGTACTTCCAGATGAGATACTGGCAGATGCTAATTTTAGTTATGTGAAGCTGCTAAAGCAGAACCAAAGTCATAACTGTTCAGCATCTTCCAGAAGGTGCTTTGGTGGTAAAATTGTTTTACCAAAACGGTGAATCTGCTACTGAAGCTTTCCGAAAATTTCGTTCTTTGAAGCAGTTACGATAAGATCAACTCACTAGCAACGGACTAAGAGGAATGATTGTGAAATTTGAAGAAATAGGCTCATTGTTTGTTCAGCCAGGAAAAGGACGAAAGCGTATTGGTCCTCAAGTGATAGATGATGTAGCGACACAAATGATGATGGAGGACCGGATGTCAAATTTCATAGGCAGCACTAGTGATCTGTGTATTGCAAGAGTTGTACACCAAACTCGTGCAAATGTCCATAGAATTCTTCAAAAAAACTTTTACACTATAATTGGGCAGTTCATTGTTACGTTCTCTATAAAGTTATTGTACGCCCTCTAGTGGTAGTATTTGGAACTAATTTTTTTTTCTCTGGGAAAAATTCACATCATGTAGTTAAGGCATTCCCAAAATTTCATGATTTTCTGACGAATAGTTTTTGCTGTGGCATAGTTTACGAAATGTTAACTTTAATTTGCGACACCCTGTATAATTATAAAAGAAAGAGCTTTGCTTATTAAAAATATTTTGATATTCTGTGCAATGCTTTTTTAAAAGAAGAGAATTTTTCCATCAATTTTTTTTTTCAAATTTTGAAAGCGCATGTTATGAAGCATCCCTTCTCTAGAACATCTAGTTGAAATTTTTATAAAAACTTACGTGAAAATTAATAATAAAAGCAAAAAATTATTTGTCACAACTATTCTCTAGTTTTAGGACATTGAAACATACGACGTTAATGACTGATATGATCTTCCTTTGTGTGATAACGATTGCAATTTATAATTTAGCAATTGTTAATAAGCTCATAATGGCAATGCAAGCCTCGCTAATTAAGATTTGTTTCTCTAAGTTTGTAGAATCGTTATCTTGGCTAAGAAATTTACAAGTAAAACCTTTCTGTTTTTAAAAGTGTCGTATTTCACGTATAGGATTTCCTTGAATTATTTTGCTCTGATAGAAATCAGAGATATTTTTTCTAATTAAAGTTGCACTGAAGAAAGATTTTCTCATTTTCTCCTTCATTCTCTCATTTTCTCAAGAAAGCTCATTACTCCCTGGGATGAAGACGACTCATTTCAAGGTTCTTCACAACCCCTTTATTTTTCCACTCCAACCCTTGCCAGATGAGATTCGATGAAAACAAACCCTTCAATTTCTATTCGCAATTATTTTGCAAACTAAGAAGGAGAATACAAATTAGGGGGAGGGGGATGAAACAAAATAACAATAAAACAACAACAACAACAGAAAGACTTTAAAATCAAGAAAACTTTTTTTTTTACTTAAAAATTGAAAAAAAATTGATGAGATGCGAATTGTTTCTGTTGTAATTCAAGTGCAATTTTCTTGCAGACATATTCTTGTTCTGCAAATAAATTTTCATGTTCTTGCATAAATATGAACATTTTTTTCAAAAGTTAATCAAGCTAAGATGAAGAGAGAAGTGTAAAAATAAATGACAAAAAGAAACAGAATAAGTGAGGAAAATGAAGACAAGGGAGGAAAAGAATGAAATAATAGCACTAAATTATTAAAAAAAATATTTGAGAGCCCAGTGAAAAGGAGTAAGAAGAAGAAGTGGGAGGAAGAAAAAAGAAAGGAAATGGCAATAAATTTCATAAGGCTAAACAGAAACGCACAGAAAGGATTCCCTTGTCGTTCGGAATCCTTGCAAAAGGAGGACGGGTTTTTCTTTCCTGAACAAAAATATTAAACAAACATTAACTCAGACATTAGTAAGGAAATGCGAAGCTCCAATGTTACCCGAGGGCTAAATGGTCCCTTTATTCATTAATTTTCTTCCTCTTCTTTTCATGCATTTTTTTCCCTTTTTATAAATTATCTTCTCTTTCGGTTTTATTTTCTACTCCTTAAGTGTTATCATCTGGAAGGTTCAGCTCCCTTATCATTGCGCCTTTCCACTTCCAAATAAGATCAATATCGTTAAATTTGGATAAATTATCATCGATTTCCTGCAAGTCTGGATCATCAATATAATTTTATTATGTAATTGAAAAGGAAAGACCGTCCTTGACTATTCCCAAGAGCTGAACGCTGAGAGCATTTTGACTTCTTTCATCAAACTTTCTAATCAAGCTCCCGGGCGCGCAAGTCATTTGCCACATTTCCCATTTTTTCGCTCTTTCTATTTTTTCCCCTTCTCCAAGTGTTTTCCCTCTTCCTTCCCTCCTCTCTCTCTCTCTCTCTCTCTCTCTCTCTCTCTTTTCTCTTAGTTCCTTACATTGTCTTCTCGTTTCCAACTGTTTTTCTTCTCCTATCGACTTTGATGCGTCAAGGGTTGGCGTGGCCATGGAGGTGGTAGTGCTTTCAAAAAGCCTCTCCATTTGATAACCAGAAGACACAGGTGTTCACGGGAGTAATCAGGCAATAAAAAGATGTTGAGAAGATTAAATAAAGTGAAAAATACGTGAAAGCGTTTCGTAAAGAGGGACAGGCACGTCGAAGAAAAGGGAAAAAGACCCGCAAGAAAGAGGATGAAACCATTCTTTGTTCGGTTACCATTGCTTGGAAATATGATTCAAGAAGCTAAAGGAAAGCAAACTACATATTACTCGCCCTCGTATATCACCATCAGTGCCATAAAAAGGTATTTCCGCTCTAATAAAAGTCATCCATTATTTGCAGATTTCTTATTTTCTCTTTTTCCTCGAATGATTTCGTGTTCACTAAACTTGCTTATTATTAAAGAGCATTAAAGCATGATAAAAGATCCTCACCGAGCACAAAGATATACTAATTTCCTGCTATGATTCTTGATGAGAATAATTAACGAGCTCATTTCAACTCTTCCCATTTACTATGGATGTCCTAATAATTAATTCAATTCATAAATAGTTACTAATCCCGTCTGCATTAATACATAAAGCCGACCTCTGCTGCTTTAGAAGACCGAACCGCTCTGCAAAATTAGAATATTTTTAATATAAAAGAAATCCCTCTTAATCATCATTTCGAGCTAGGTGTAGAGTCTCCGTTAGCCAAAATGACAGCGTGCATACAGTTAGGCATCGATTCTATGAGATGCTGCAGTGCAGCCACATCAAGTGTATTCATCAAAGAGAGCTTCATGCTGCTGTAAAACTGATAGAAGAGAATGATGTTGATGGATGTACCTCTCTAACAAATCCTAACATGCCGTATTGGAATTAGGAGCTCTGTGGAGTCCAAGATAGATGCTAGAAGCCATTGCCATGGAAAGCCAATCTACCATATTTTATGACATCTTTTTAAATCATTAGCTAGATAGTGCATTTGCTTATCTTGTACTCACGCTGTCATTGAAATTTAGAATTTTATGTAAAATATTCAAAGAAATAACTTAGGAGGTAGAGCTGGTATAAATTGTAATCACCAGTTCTATTCTAAGAACTTAAATTCTATTCTATAAAGTTCGTTTAGATAATTATATTGTTACAAATATTTTAGAGATGAGAAGAGTTTAAAAACATGGAACACGATGATAATTTTGCAAACTTCTGTGATTCTTCTTTTTTATTCTTTCAGCAAAAACTAATTTAAGTAAGGTACATTTTAAATCCTTTGGAAAGTCTTGTATCAGTGAAGTTACTTCAAAACGACCTCACTGGATACTAGAGTGAACATCCTTTTGTCAATTTTGTCTTTTAGTACAGTTTCATGAATCCCAGCGACAGTTAAATAAGAACCGCGCTGTACAGCTACTTTCGACCAGTGAATGAATGAATAGCAAAAGTTCAAAAAAAGTTTAATAATAACCATAATAATGTCATTAGAAAAGTTAAAACGGTACATTAAAGACCCTGCTAAGACTGAAAGATAAGGCATTTTCCAGGCCAGGGAGAAGAAAAAAAACAAAACAGCAAAATTGCACAATCTCATTAATTGTGTCATTAAGCGAGAGAGAGAGATACCATTAAGTAACTAGAAAAACCCCAGCAAATGACGAGTGGCCAATTTCTTTATTTCATTTGGCTACGAATGATATCACCCAAAAGAGTTTTTATCAAAAATTTTTGCTGTCTCCCCCTCCGTACCCTTCGCCGCTAATTACGCCGTCTTGAAATCATGTTGAATTTCCTGTTGCAATCGTGGGAGTTAATTAGGGGCCTAGTTTTCACCCGAACTCAGCGCATAGACATTGGCAATAATAAATTTCATTTCTTATCTGCAGACCCTCGCAAATTCTCCTAGGGAACCAAACAATAAATCATCGTTTTCTTACTGGTAACACACATACACACGCACACGGTGTGAGAGAAACACGCTGGATAGGGGGAGCTGCTGCGAGTGAAGGCTCGGCTTGAACGCAGCCGCAAATACCGCCGCCACATCGAAAACTCAACCCGTTTTTTCGTTTGTTTTTTTTAACCCCCTTCCTCGTTTAACTAGCTCCTTCCTTATCCTCTCATGCTCATCTTTAATTTTTATGTACATATACTCTAAAATAAGAACTACCGAAGCCTTAAGTAAAGAATTAATTGATTTTACTGAGGAATTAAAGAAGGATGAACCGTAATGCGATTTATTATTTTATTACCCGATGTAATAAGTTAAACCCATTTTATTTTGCCATCCAATGAGCAGATTGGAACAGCTACTTGGTTAAAATTTCAGGATGAATAAAAACAGTATAGAAACAAGTGATGCTAAATTATAATTAAAA
The DNA here is from genome assembly GCA_023313115.1 of Rhysida immarginata. NCBI lineage: Eukaryota > Metazoa > Arthropoda > Chilopoda > Scolopendromorpha > Scolopendridae > Rhysida > Rhysida immarginata. The sequence goes on from JAHWFO010008480.1 coordinate 5,222,178, forward strand.
TGTCCCTTTTTGTAACATACTACACGATACTAAAATTCTTTCCTGCTATAAAATCCAAGTCCATTCTTATTACTTATGAACGCTTGCTAAAAAAATATGGGAAAGTTTACTTTTAATATTTTTGCTGGATTGTTAGTTCATATTTGAAGAGCCTAGTAGACTATAGAGGTCGTTCAGAGTCGCTTGAAATTTTGCCTTGAGATTTTACCCAACGTTAGCATCCCAACAATTGCCAACGTCGAAGTGTCATTCATAGATTTTCATCTTTTTAGAAGACAATATTTCCAAAGAAAAATATTTAGAATATTTCCATAACAAAATTCCCGTATTTCCATTGTTACTTATGTACCCGCGATCTCAAACTTCACACGTAGTCACTACTACCACTTGAAAATGACAGTTATATTGGGAAATTGGGCTGGAATATTAATTAAAGTATTAAAAGTTCGGGTTAAAATAGTGGGTATTAATACTTGGATGTTAACCCTATACACAGTTTCTAATATTTCTTTCTATTCCAACATCAAGCCTATGATCACGTCTATTCTCTCTTCTCATTCCGTCTCTTCTCATTTGTTGCTAAACTTATCATTCTCATCACATAACGAGCGTTCGATGTTGATGGTTACCCTAATTCATAATTATAGATTGTTAGTGATTGGAAAAGCCTAAAATTCCATCTCCGTCATTGGATTTTCCTTTATCAGCGCAACCACCGTTGGCTTCCGCTGCCTGCCTTCGATCCTTCTCGGCTGCAGTGTTGCGGTTGGTCGGTCGTCTGCGGAGCCACAAGTGTGAAAAGCGTTCAGACGATCAGACGATGACCGAGTTATTGCAATCAGACCGAAAGGGCGGATTTACAATAGTCGATACCGTCATCGACATCAACTACCGCTTTTCAAGCGATGAAACTTCGATAAACGGCTTTTTATTTTGAATAGCGTGTATAAAACTCCCTTCAATCAATGCGAATAAATATCCCTCTTTTAAGTGGTCAGTTGTGTGAATAATAGTACGGGCTGTAATGGGATGGTCTTTAAAATATTCGTGTCCTGCAATTTGTTACGACTCCCAGGATTTTAAAAGGTTCCCGAATATGGATATGTAAATTTAATGGAGCATAGTTTACTATGAACAATGGAATTCACAAAAATTTATAACTTCACTATTATTTAGCCTTCAGCAAAATTTACCATGAGCATTCGTTAATAAAATTTTTATTACACTCTAAAGTGCAAATTTTTGCCGGAAAGCTCAGAGCATTTTGAAAGATGGAAATAAAAGAAATTTATCTTTATTACTTCTTTTCTGCAAAATTTATTGGAATTCTTCAGTGGAATTTATCATCAAGAAAATGTACACATCAATTTGGACATGAATTTGGACATCATCTAGATCCCAAAACTATGACTATTGTGGATTGAAAAGTGGTTTTTCATCATTCTTATTATTTTATTCTTTATTATTTTATTTAATTAGTTTTACATCCTTAAATTAATGGAAGTTATTGATTATATCTCATGCTAATTCAAGATTAAGGAACTTTATCCGTATTTTAATTTTAATCATTAAGTCTTCATGACTAACTAATTAGTCGTGAGTTTTGAGCTGGCTTCCATGGTTATCTTCAAAAGCTCGTTGTCCTGCTCTGAAGGTCTTCCTGAGCGACTTGTATTTTCTATGATGAAATAAATCTCCACATTTGAATTGTGCAATCATCTCCGAATTCACTTACAGCACTTTTATTTGGAAGCGTATAGTGATTTTACACGTTTCTGTAGCGATTTCACTCTTTTTACAGAAGAAAAGTATTGCGTGCCGAAAATGCAACTTTTAGTTACCTATTTTTGATCTTGATAAGGGCTGACAAAAGTGTTTTTTTTGTGCGAGACGCAGCTGATACGATAAAACGATACAAGCAATAGCAACATATCAGCCGTACAAATATATAGATGTTATAAGAAGGGTTTGAAGACAACTGTCGAAATCGCTCTAGAACCTTCTGGATGACCAATACACACAACTGATACCAACATTGTTATATTATTGTTTCATGTTTATTACGTGGCTTCACCTAATTTTTAATTCTTCATTTTAGCATGAAACCAGAAATGAAGGGAACAGATTTAAGTATCGGTATCAATAGTTTATAGTGTAGTCTTCTACACTGGTCATTTCTTTACTTATTTTGCACATTTGATTTTAGAGTCTTTTCCAAAAGTGAAAGCGACTTTAAGAAAGTGAAGCAAAGAATTCTTCGCAAACTCGCCACGCTTATCATTTAACCAGCAACCTATGTGCCCTATTTATGACCACCACAAAGACCCCCAGAGGCAATCCCGGCAGATTAAGTAGTAAATTCCGAATGTCAGGCTCTTTTTCCAACGCCATATCTAAATTTCAGATGCCAGAAACATAAATATTAGGAGTGCGTTTATTAAATCAAAGTGAGTATCGTTTGATGGCCGCAGCGTTTTTAATTAATACGACAAGCACGAAATCCTCAAAGTTCTATAACCCGTTTCAGATAATTGCGGGAAAATGATTTACTAAAACCATAAGTTTTATATGTTTCTGAACCATAATCCAGAACGGGCGGAGATGATAAACGTTTTCCCTGCCAGCATCAACCACTCGGCTTTGAAGATGATGTATTCTTCCAAAAAGGAAACCATGTCTATGAAATAAGGTTCGGCACTTTTGGATCACGAAATAAGCGAACTGCCAATGGAGACACGACGGCTTCCCAACTGAAACCGCCGAAGAAATCTGACCAATAGCGATGGTTGTTTTATATTTCTCCCGGGAAGGGAAAACAAATTGCTGGTGCACCTGAGAGATTTGTTGAAGCTTTCCATCGGTTATTGAGTGGAAGCGTTTCTCGTTATTTCAATGCCATCGCGGGGAAAAAAGATAAGAAAAGACCTTCTATCTTCGCTTCCATATTTTCACCAACCAATTTGCTCCTAAGGAAATAGATTGCTAATCTGAAATTTTTTCTCTAGCTTTATGCGGCCATCTGATAAAAGAGCGTTTATATCGATCCAAAGGGAAAAAAATTCTAAAAGACTCTTCTTCTAGAGCAAATATTTAAATTAACGCCAAAATAAAGTTAATATGCGATCTTATCTAGAAGTTTTGATTTATAGAATTTTTATTAGTAATACGATATACTTATGTTAAAGGGCATTAATAAGGTCTTTTCATTCAAGAAGGGGGAAAACATAAGTAATTTTTTCCGGTCAGATAGATGAAAAAGAAAACCAGATGATTAGAAAACGCCAACAATTCCATCTGGTCGTAAGGATAAACGCCGAACAAAGAATCGTTAATCAAATTTCCTTCTTTATTTACGACCCAAGCATTTGGGATCTTTCAATATGAACAACTGTTGAGCCATAGAAAAAAACTTCTTAATAATATATATATACATTATATATATACATATAAAAAAGTCCCCATCTCCGAAAAATGAAGATTGACTTCAAGTGTTTTTTTTTCTCTAATCTCCTGAAGAAGAGAAGATGAAAGAAATAAAAAAAAAGAGACTCGATGTAAGGGGAAACGACTGTCGCAAAAATCTTAAGCCGCCGAATGGGATCGGTTTTGTTATTAAAAAATATTTAGAGGAACATGTGGAAGGGGTTTTTATTGCTCCCATTTATCTTAGACGCGTGGTGGTCGTGTGCCGAAAACAAACCCGAAACCATCAAAGATTCTGAAGATTCTAAGCAAAGCAAGTAGCTCTGGGTTGAAGCATTAATAAAAGAAGAAAGAAAGAAAAGAAGGATAACATAAGTAGGAGGCGTGGGCGATGGAAGAAGAAAAAAAAACCTTCAATTCGCAATGGAATCCCTGTTTCCCCTCCTTTCTAACTCTCTCTCCCTTTCTCTCTCTTCTATTATTTATGTTTTGCATTGTCATAACATCTCCACTCGTCTTTGCCAGCCTCCAGTGTTACATTATTCCTGCTTGTTTCCATCATATTGACATTATCACGAAGAGCTATGCATTTTATCTTCCTGCACTCCCACAGAGTAAATAACACTTGTAGCAGCCTGTTTCATCCTAATCTCACTCTTCGTTATTTTTTCTCTTTCTTTATTTTTTCATGCTATTTCCCCCTTTTCTCCTTCTCATCGTTGCTATTTGTTTTTAAATGCTTATTTTAAAACGCATGAAAAAATAAACGTAAAAGAACATCAACTTTTTTTAGAAACAGCAACTCTTTGAAAAAGAAATTTAAATGGACATGGCAGTTGAATGCCTATCTACTTCTAAGAATTCTCTAAGAAACAAGCCAACAAAGTAGAAAGTAGAAAACTATTCAGAAATCTTTCCTCCCCTCCTCTGTGTCTGGTTTCGCTTTGTTTTTTGAATGGAATACATTTATTATAAAAGAGAAAAGTCTAAAAAGAAAAAAAAAACGAAGAAGAACGAACCAAAATGTTTCTTTTAAGAGGAATTCTTCCATATAAAAGGTAATGTCTTGCCTCAGAGGTCGCATGCCTTCAAGCAATAAAAACAGATGGAACTCGAGGAAATAAATGAATCAAAACCTACTGTAGTTGAGAAATCAATAAGGCTTATTAAAATAACAGGCCGGATAAAATCTAGTACTGTATTTTATATTCTCGTTGAGATTATTTATTAAAATTTCCTTTTAAAATTCTCATCAGATATTTATCCCAAAGGTCTTTTATGATACGTTTTAACTTTCACTTCTCGATAGCTCGAAAAAAACTCAAACTGAAAGACGAAACAAAGAATGAAAGGTGTTGAAGAAATGGTACAAAATAATTTATTAAGAAGAAAAGAAAAATAAAGGAAATAAAAAGCTTTCTTTCCTGCACTGCGCCTCTTTCTTATTTTTCTTAAAGTTAGGAGATTTCTATAAATGTACTTCACACACATATACAAGCATCTGCTCACCACATGGGATTCCAAGCCGATTACGGCAAAAGCTTAGCGCCAACCAACATATGCCTTCGCCAGGCGTCTCGTCAATTTCTGTACTTACTATTCGCACTTTTCAAATAAAAAAATGTCGAAAAAGGTTTTAAGGCCTTCGCTTCCGTCTTTGTGAGAGGCAGGATGGCAAGCAGAGAGAAGAAAGGGAGGCGTTTTGCCTTAAATAAATAACATTTAATTTTAAGAGAGGAGTTGCAGAAATATTTAGGGAACCCACTTCAAGCTCCGGTTGCTATTATCGAGAAACGCCCTGCATCTGACACATTTTCAACGTATTTTTTGGGTGAAAGACGAAGCCTGAAGACTATACCAGCACTCCAAGCATTCTCTTAGAAGCTGTTGCTGCTTCTTCGACCGTTTGAGAGCAGTTGTCACGGCTCTTCTTGGTAAATCTTACCCTTTGATCTCGGATGTAATGAATTATCTTTGAACCTCCCTTTGATTAGAAAGGAGAGCATTTGCGGCGTTGCTCTCGAATACTTCCTGTTTTCCTTCATGACCCTAAAAGTGGATCCACCAACGAACTCAAGGAGCTTGTTGTTGTTTAAGTTTTAAAAGAGAAGAAAGGAAACGATAAGGGAAGAGAGAAAAATACGATTTTTTTTCCTTTAACAAATTTCTGACCTAACTTGTCTCTTGTTTCTTCTTTTGTAGGCAAAAAGTGAACGTTATAATTTGTTTTCTCAGAAACCCAGCTGTTTCTCGGGGTTGACCTTATCCGCTGGTGAGGGATGCCGTAGGAATTAGATGCCAACGAAGAGGGTCCTTTTATTGCTGTCAACATCCTCCGCCAATGCAAGGAGATGGAATGCTCCTAGTCTCCAACTAAGGACCACGCGAGAAGGGAGGGGATTTTAGACAAGCAAGTTGAATATCACAATCTGTCAAGGGAGGTCCTTCTAATCCACCCCATGGGGACATGCAGCCACTCTTGACAGCAATCATTGACGGAAACGCTTTTAACATCCACCTCCTCGGCATTGGCAGGGCGGTGCCGCCCTTGAGCATCCCCCTTGTCCGACGATCTGTGGCCAAGGAAAGGCACTGGCTGGGAAGAAAAAGAAAAAACGAACAAGAGAGAGAAGGGGAAAAATCCAATAGCAATTTGGTGGAAAGTAAAAAAAAAAAAAAAAAAAATAAAAAAAAAAAAAAAAAAAAAAGGGAAGATTTTGTTCTTCGCTGGTTGGCTCCCTTAATGACATAAATGATCAAAGGACCCAAGAAAATTGAATTACTCCTCAAGACATAGTAGTCCAGAAACGAAAAGCTTTATTGTGATTATAAATCTCTTAGAATGTGATTGGAGAGGAGACATAAAAGAAGATGATGAGAGGAGAAAGAAAGAAAAATAAAAGAATTACATTCGTGTTCAATTAGTTTATTAATCATGAGAAAAGATTTTTAAATAAGAAGGGGAAGAAAACCCTTTATTAAGTTTAGCTGCACCCCTATCATATTTACCATGGCTTACGCTTTAAATGAGGGACAATAGAGAATAATAACTCACGAAGAAATTAGGAAATAATTTCCTAAATTTAAGTTATCCTTTAAAGCAGCTAAGTTTATATTTGCCATCCTTTTTTAATTAGAATTAGGATATTATTCCCAACAAAAGTTTTTATTACATTGTGACATATTTAGAAGAAAAATCGAAGAAAAAGTTTCTCTATAAAATTCACCCAACATGGCTTTTAAATTAGGTTCTTAAAATAGAAAATGTTTAAGTAATCCATAATTCAGAAGTTATAATGGAATACTTGGGACCTATTAAATTTACTTCCATATCTCTATATTGAAAAATATGCTGTAACTGATTAAGAAAGATAATCAACGTATATGGACGCTAAATAAGTTACTTCATAAAGATTATAAGTCACAGCACACTAATCGATTAAAATATCGACGCACAAAAAGGAAGCATACAATTGATACAAAAATTAATACAGGGAATATATATGTAGAGAAGAAGAAATTATTAGCCCTTCAAAATAACTGCTAAACATACGATAGATAATATTGCACAAAGTTAGACTTCCGGTCTAGGTACATGGTGTTATACGACGTGACAAGGATTCCTAAAGTTACCGGATGGTGTTCTGAGAGATATCTTGCCAATGACCTCCAGTCGGCAGTTAATTGTCGACATTCGCAGGCGACATCCTATCACATCCCGAATGTGCTTAATAAGAGAGAGATCTAGTGATCTGGTTAGCCAAGATTCTGTATGGCAACTATGGAGACTTTCCTGTATGTACATAGCCTGGCTTTATCTTGTTGAAAAGTAAGCCCCCTTTGCTTAGAAGTAACGGTAACACAAAGGGCGTATAATGTCCTCAAAGTACCGTTGTACTGCCAAAAGGCAATAGCCCAAAACTCCTCGTTACCAAGAGCATGTGGCTATATGGCGTGGGACACCAAGAGCGGGTCCTGCACTTTTATTCCATATTCTGAAAAGTCTGCAAAATATTGATCATTTCTGTATCTTGTCAAAAGATATTTGCAATTTGGTTACGATCAATTCATTTTATGGGGATGCGTCGATTTCTTTTGTAAATGATTGGGCTTTTTTATATGAAGTACATATTCATTGGCTTGAGAATAGAAATGAAGAATGTAGGATATTATTCAATGACCTATCATTTCTATCAATAAATTCAAAATAGTACTGAAATATGAAACCCTAAATTTGAAGCTCAAAACGCTTAAGGATCTTACATACAGTTTAGAATAAGAGTGAATATTGACCGTTATACCGTTTAGAAGAGCAAGAAATTTTAAAGGAGAATTAAAATAAAACAACTGCAACTCTAAATACAGTCTCTTTGAAATACTAATAAAAAGGAAAGAGTTTTATCTTAGAGTTTCTAATTAAAAACAAAATTTTATGAAGAAAAGAAAACACCCTCGGCTCGTCGGCTTCTTTTATAATTCATTTACGTAGAATAGAAGTTAATTAAAAATTATTTAGAAAAAGCTTAGCGATCGTATCTTGACAACAAGGTTTATTTTATCCTTTAATAAAAATATACAAATGTTGTCTTAATTTCTAATGGATCTCCACATTCGCTTGCGACATTCCTTTAATGACACAAGGAAATAAAAACACAAAAGGAAACTCTAGTTACAATGGCGACAAAACTCTCAAGAGAGTCGAGATACTTTGAATAAGGTGGAAAAAAACTTTTATTTTTTTCTCTTACAACGTCGTCCTTATTTATTTATTCATTCTCCTCCCCTCCCTAGCTTTTCTTATCGCAGTTTTTCTTTTCTCTCTCTCTCTCACTCTAATGTTCATGAATTACAAACATCTTGCTGTCCCTATAAATATTCATGGATTACAGTTCTATCACCGAGATAGCACCAGATGCAACCATTATTTTCTGTGGCGTTATTTTCTCTTCTTTTTTTTTTTTTTCCTTCCTTTCCCCTTTCTCTTTCACACACAAACGGACACACGTGCAGACACCTTGGCTTCATGTCTAACACTTTCCATGTCTTTTTGCCGTTTAGGAAAATATGTACTACTTTAATAATGGTTTCTCCGTGAAAAATATTTTTATGGCATAATAGCATATAATAATAAGTAAGTGCAGATGTGTAGAAAAAGTCTGTCTTTGAAGTTTCCTTTCTTAAAAAAATTTTTGTGTGTTTTTGACGCAAGGTTCTCTCTTTGTTTTTCTATCATTTAAAAGCTTCGCATGTATTTTTTAAAACAGAAAGAAAACTAATTTATCATGCTCTCGCTTTGTGTTGTAAAACTTTTAAGAGAACTAAACTTGGAAATTTTACTCTCTTGTTACCTGAACAGGGGAAAAAATTCTTGGATGACTATAAATAGTCCTGGTTAATTTTTGAAAGAAAACATAAAAAAATATAAGTGCATTCCGTTTGATTTCAAAGATTAATTAAAAAGCTTAGAGAATAGTATCCCCTCTCCCCCGTTATTTCTTTTCTGTTAAATTTAATGCCCTCTGGCGTCAAAAATTTGACTTACTAAGAAAATGAAAAGTGGAAAATGTCATTTATGGAATGTGAATTGAGGAAAATGGAATTGTTTCTTAATTAATTGAAAAATTAATTTTGCCAGGTTAAAAACAAGAAAGTATGCTACTGAGCATTTGAATATCCTTCAGTAGGTTGATAAGCTCGAGCTACTAAAAATTTCAAATCATATGTTCAAAGCTCTCAAAATCCAATCAATTTTCTTAAATAACGGCAAATAATTTTTAACTTTCCATATTCCTAAGTACTCCATGTTCCTATGTAGGAGAAAGAAATAAAGCAATTTTAAAATTAATGAATAGAGGTTTTGCGCAAAAAGTTACGAAATTAAGAAAAAAAATTGTTTTGAGTTTTATACTCCTGAAGCAAGCAGAGAAGCTTCTAACGTCTTTTAACTGGCACATTAATAGAAAAGAAATTCTCTCTCAATTTCAAGCGTTTTGCGACTGTGAACCATGAAAGAGGAGCAAGTGTAAGTGAATTGTTGGAAGGTCATCTGTTATCTTCTCCTCTATTATAATTTTCCGTCAGATTTGATTTTAAATAAATCGAAGTTAGCGATCGATCGTCCACATCAGGCAATGAAGAAAATCAACAACGTGAAAAACAAGAGAGGGAAAAAATCGCATGACGATCCATCGATGACAAAGATGAGGAGGAGAAGAAAAAAAATAAGAAAGGGAGAGATAGGATAAGGAGGAGAGATATGGAAGATGAGAAAGGAATGGACTGGAAGAAGAAGAAGAAGAAGAATAAGAAGAAGAAGAAGAAGAAGAAGAAGAGAGAAGGGGTAAAAAAGATCGCCGACACGAAAATCCGAGATTTTCCATGCTGGAATCCGTTTCCTATTCTTCCCTTCCTGAAGGCGAAGCCTATGGGCTAAATCAAAATTCACGTCCGTTGAATTATTAAACAGTCGAAGTATATATTCTGGTCCTCGAAGTCACTCTCCTCCTCCATCAGATATCATGTTTCCATTATATTTTGTCTCTTTCAGAAGCGACAACTTGAAATAATGAGAGGTGAAAAAACTTAATTACTGGCACACACAAAGCTCTCTCTCTTCCACTTAAACTCATATTTACTTACAAAAATAAAAGCAAAAAAATAAAAAATAAAAAATGAAAATAGACTTTAATAACTTGATTGTAAAATTATCAAATTATATATTCTAGAAAAAGTTACATCCCTTTTTCTACCCTCGAAAAGAGTTGTTAATAATGTGAAAAAAGGATTAAGTACTCTACCATTTAAATGATGCTAATAGACAACAAAATAATTAAGTTTTGGCAATGCAAATGTTAATGAAAAAAAATGAGTGAAAATTACCAGTGCAGTGCAAGCTTAGGAAAAAAAAGTTATTAAAATAAAAAAGGAAATTTAAAGGAGAAAGCAGAGAACTATTCACTTGAAAGACGGGGAAGAGGGATAATAAAGGGCTTTTAAAAGACAAAAGAAAAACCGGAGTCATCATAATTCTCTTCGCCTGCTTCTAACTTGGGACTATATACCCTTTTCTTTTTTAAATTTTTCTTTTGTTATAAGAACCAACCTCCTCCTTTGTCTCCTTTTTTTTTTGCTCTCTACGTCTGAGATATTCTTCTATATAAACATATATATATAAAAAAAGTATTAGGGGGCTGTGAGAAACGTTCAATTGTCACTTGGGGCGTTTCAATCGCACCCCCATTACCTAATGCCCGCTCTAGGACTGATACGAAAAATCAGCAATTTCTTCCTTCTCATCTTTTTTTCATTTCTAGAGTGAAATAAAAGGCAGGACCTAAAAACCTAATTCATATTCTATCGGAAAAAAGAAATTCCTCCTCCCTGACTATTTTTTTTTTTACTTTCTCTCTTTCCTTTCTTCTTTTCGCCGTCATTTCATCAAGGTGTCATAATCTTTCTTTACGTTCACTAGCTACAATTGCTAAAAAATTCTCATTCTGGTTAAACCCAAAGGACTTGGAATAACCCATTTAACCTCTGTCCTTTATCCATGACATATAAATAAATTCAAATTGCGCATTCTTCCCAGCATTTTATTGAAATTCGTTTGCTAAATGGGTGATTGTGGCGTGAAAAGTTAAAAATCTTGCTCGAACTTTTTAAATTTTTGCTTCTCTAAGTAGATAAAATCCGCAGAATGGTACTTTTTTGTTAAAGACTTTAATGACAAATGTCACGGAATTCTTATAGCACTATATAACCAACTGACTGCTAATAGAAGATGTAATGATGTAAATCAATACTTCGAAATTGCTATTAAACGCATTATAAACTAAGTCCTTCAGTTAGGTGTAGCAATTTAATCGCGTTAGAAATATTGGATTATAAGATCGCTACATGAAATCAATAAATCACGTCGCTATGCTTATACCAATTCCTCTATTTTCATCAACTTAAAGCTTAGGTACGATATGTAATCGCCTTATAGCTCCAAATGTCGAATCTCCTTATACTTGAAATTCGTTTGACAAAGACTGATATCAGCTCAGTGATTAGATTACGATCATACCAGAGGCGTTATTGCGTAGCTTAAGATAAACACAAATGATAAATGTGTAAATCCATGGGGAGGCCGTGGCCTGGTGAGCTTTCAGTCAACACACCAATTCTCTGAAGTTAAGCAACATCAGGCACGGCTAGTCACTGGATGGGCGACCATCAGTGACACACGATCTTCACCCCCCCCCCCCGCCCGGCTGCTGCGACCATCATACAGCAGTCGTCAATCCATGTTCATCCGGAGACCCAACTCGTCGGCCTCTGGCCATACCGGTCCTGGATGGGTGCACTGGGTTCCATTAAAATAAATAAAATAAAAAAATAAAATAATCAACCGAACAATCATAAAATTTCCAAATTATTCATAAAATTAAGCATTAGTAAATCTTACCATCCGTTATCGCCTTTCTTGAAACCATTTAACTACTTCAACTGTTATTAATCAAATACTATTCAGGAGTTTTCATAAATCGAATGAAGGTGACTTTAACGAGAACGAATTTATATATAACGGCTCCCCTTACAAAGGCATCATTATTATTAATTAACGTCACATCCCAGAATTTTAAAAATTGACTTTCTTAGCGAAAGAAGGGTATGTAATGATGAAAAATAAAGTTAAGATAATTTTATCAACGGACCTAGGAAGTTTCCCTTCCACAAGAAAAAAAAATAAGACCACGAGCTTGATTAATGGTGTTCTTCAAAATGAATTAACGACAAAGAGAATTTAGTTCCAGTTTGTTGATTTAACATGAATTAGAACGATACCTTAATTGAAGGTGAGAAAAAGTAATTTCTTGCTTCACCGAAACACCAACTAACGATTTCCAGTGTATAAAAGAGGTGTATTCAAAGTCAATGGACGTTTCAAGGAAATCTATTCAAAGGAATAGCGACTTGGCTTATAAATCTTTACAAATGCAAAATTATCGAGCAGAGGTAGAGCCACGACCGCGTTCCCCATAATATAATAATGTTACGAGGGCGAAAACAGGGTGATGTGGGCCAGAACGTGACTACCTGCCAACAAATTAAAGAGAGAGGACATCCACCTTCCCGCAAATTGCCTTTATTTGAATGGTTTCAATGCCGTAATTGTATACAATTGGAAGCTTTTTTTATGGGACTCAATTGTGTATGAATGCAGACACACGCCATTCGAATTTTCAGTAAGAAAGCGCAGTTGCTACTCATGGAAATACAATGACCATCTCTGTGGTCTTTTCAACTTTCTACAAATGTAAATTAATTAAAAGACAACAAAATATTTAAAGCAAGCCCATTCTAACCATTACATTAACTAGTTGATCAGATTGTATTTAACTTACACTGAAAGATAAGTTCAACATTTTTTCACTAATATCTTGGTTTGCATATAAATTGATAACTTCACGTAGATAATGATAATTTTTCTATTTATTTATTAGCTTTACATAATTGTCTTTTTGAGATCTATAGAGACCTCTGTCTTCAGTAATAGAAATTGACTAATTACATAATCAATTTTCAAATATGCTTCTTGGGTTTCTGAGGATCTAGTAGCAAATAACAGTCTATAATAAAGACAATGTATAAGTTTTCTTAGTGTGTTTTTTCATTTTTATTGTCCAATTCTTGCGATCTTTTACGAATTGAACACGTATCTCTTCGCCATATGCTTATGAAAAGATATTTTTTCTGGCTTAATACGGTGTAATGTCCTTCGAACTGTACGTTGAGAGGCCAGCGGAATTGATCCCTGAGCTGCTGCAATTTGATATATTGATACCCTTCTGTTGAATTCAAAAAGTCTGGCAATTCTTCGTTACAGTCGCAACTGTTTTGACCATCAGTGCTTTAAGCAACCACGAATATTGCAATTTCAAAGTCTTATTTCTACCCACTTTTTTCTACCCATTCTTTCACAAGCAATGCACTCATTCTCTGCAGAATCCATTTTAATACCAATTATCGCCAATTACCGGCAAGGGCGTAACGTCTTAGCAATACTACATGATGAATTAGCAATAGCGTATACAATATGTTTGTTCAGAACCAACTTAATTAAATAGCTATGATTGCGCCATAACTCTTTTGGGCGTTTAATGCCCTTAATTGAACAGAGAGCGAGAGAGACAGAGAGAAGACACTCTGAAGCTTCAATAAGCTATAACAGCTTAGAGCTTTTAAGAGTCTTACCAGAGTTCTATGGTCTAATCTTTTGCCCATTATAGAATTATGTATGATATACTATAGTTACAGTTTAATCGAACTTAAAAACGAATGAGTGCCAAGAAATCTGTTGGTTTTATGTTGCGCCCAGACATTCTTATTGCTTTTTACTTTGAATTTTTACTTATACCCAACCGCCAACTCTGTGCTTGCTCTCGCTTTCTCTTTAATTTCCTCGAAACTCATTAAATGCGCTGCCTCGTATTCTTTTCCATGAAAAGCATGTTTCCTCAACTCAACAAACACGGTGAAACTTGAAGCAAGGCCCGTTTTTACACTTTCGCTCTTTTAAAATATTATAATTCCTTTAGGCAAAGACGTCAGCAGCATATTCTCGTCGATATAGATGGAACTCTCAGAAGATTTTAACTTTAAAACAAATCCGGGAGATTAGGTTATGCTTTTAGAAATTGAATTTCATTAGAGGACTCCTTATAGGAATGAAGGCGAAACAAAAGGGGTTGGTGGAGTGGGTGGTGGTGGTGGCGGTGGTGATTTACGGGAACGAGGGTAAGGAAGGAGGAGAAGGTGGAATGGGTGGATGGGTGGAAGGAAATGGGGAGTTCGTCTCTCAGCTGATGTTTGATGTGAAGAAGTGTGAATTTCTCTAATTGCTCCTGCAGGCTTGGTTTCGGCACTTCCACCCGCTTGCTGCTCATAACGAGGGCATGTTAACCGTAATTATGCTTAAATTGAAAGTGACATCCGCTCTCGCTGCAGCCATTTGCTTCAGCTTTCAATAAAAGGCGAACGAGCTTGAACCCACAAATGAAAATTAAAGTTCTCAGAGTTCTTGATTAATCGCTGAAAACGGTATACGCCAACGAGGGGGACGAGAGATATTTTCGCTATAGCCACTCAGGTTCTCGAATCCACCCAATCCTCTCTTCTCTCCATCTTAATCGTATAGGAGAACTTATGTTTCTTCTTACGTAGAAAGGTTAAATGTAAGATTTCATTGAACCATTAAGCAATGCGGCATAAAAGAGTTTGAAAAGAGAGTATCTCTCCTCTGAAAAGTTTATTTTGGAAGGTACATTAGAGTCGCTTCTTGTTTTTATAAATTTATTTTTTACCTTTGTATTTTTTAAAAACAAAATTAAAATTTTTTTAAAAAAAGTTAATTTTTCTAGACGCTCTATTTGTTTCGTTGTTTTTTTTTTATTAAGTTTATTTTTCACCGCCTTGTTGTTCTCGTTAATTGGATTTTTCTTCCACATTTAATGGCTATTTATCTAATTATCGCATTTTCATTTACCTGGCTTGTTTGCAAACACCTTTGAGCCTTTTATGGACTTCCTCACTCAACTTTAAGAGTAAAATGTGTGGGATAATTAAATTTCTTAGAAAATATTTTTAAATTTTCTTTACCGCTCATTAAGTTAGAGAATGCATCTTGAATTTACCTTTAAGGACATTTATTTTCACTTTTTCTATCCTGTTCGCTTTCCTGGTTTTCAAAATGATAATATTAAGGCTCTTAATCATAGTAATTTTTAATGCTGATTTAAGCGTAGATTTTTTTCTCGTCTGTAATTTAAGTACAAAAGTGCATTGCGTGCAAGCCTTCATCTCATTCACCCTTCTTCGTTTCACTTTTCCTTTTCGTCTCTATTTGTGAAATGGGCTTTTTAGCTTTCCTTTTTC
Organism: Rhysida immarginata; assembly: GCA_023313115.1. NCBI lineage: Eukaryota > Metazoa > Arthropoda > Chilopoda > Scolopendromorpha > Scolopendridae > Rhysida > Rhysida immarginata. The sequence goes on from JAHWFO010008480.1 coordinate 5,237,520, forward strand.
TCTGCTTAATCTTTTTCCACCCGTTCAACATTCTTATCACAACTCTTGAAATAAGAGTTTTTAGTATTAGCTAGTTGTTAGTATTCATGTTTATGATGACAGTTTGTAGTTGAAGCCTGGAGCTCGGCGTTCGATATTTTTTCCTCCTTTTCCTTCCTTCTCCCTTTCTTCGTTTTCCCCTCCTTTCTTTCATTTTCTCTCTATGTTTTTCTTCTTCTTTTTCTTCTTCTTTATTGCGCATGCGTTTTGCGAACCTCTTACGCCGTCGATAAGATCAAAAAATGCTTCAAGAATAAACGAAGCTTTTGCAGGCGATTCCTGTGGCTGGAGAAAAAAAAATTGAAACTGAAGGATGAGAGGAAGGAGAAGGATGACAACGACGACGCAGAAAACATTCAGTCCGCCAACCTTTTCATAGGGTCGATTTCATTCTGAATGAGCATAGGCAAATCGATAGCAAACGATTCGAGACGGAAAATAGACGAAAACTGTGTCATCCGTGAGAAGGAAAGATGGGCAGTGTCGCTTAAGCAGCCGAGAGTGAGCGTTCAGGGGTGCTCTATTGGAGAGCGACAAGAAAAATGGCCAAATAAATGTCAATAGAATAGAAAATATATATACAGATATAAACCATTTACGTGAAAATCTTAACAGGAACAAAAAAAAAGGGGGGGGGGAATGAAAAAAACAAACGGCAATTTGCTTTTACGATATTAACTATATAATATTAACCCTTTGACTATAGAGCAATTTTAAGGATGGACTGTTAGTTATTAAACCGTATGTATCCGTTGTCTGAGATAAAAATTATTTAAAAAAATAAGATTAACTTTTAAACGTTTAAATTTAAGAACACATATTCGTAATTGTGAACATATTTTTTTATTATCATTGTAGATATTGTAGATAGACCTATTTTAAAAGGAAAATTTATAACTCGACAGATAAACTATAATCTTGAAACAATTTTGGACAAATTCCCCGATTACAAATTGCTTTCTGTTGTTCTGATAAAAAAAAAGTTATGAGCATTTTTCGTCCAGTTACATTCATTCGACGCACCTCCCAAAATTTTCAGAGAGAAAAATTCATAAAATTTAGCACAAATATATGCGCCTTAAACTAGACTTCAGTTGGATTCCAATAACTCTCAAATAGCTCAAGAGAAAAGTCTAGACGCCTACAACGAAAACTCGGGTTCGAGTCCTGTACCTTACAGACATTTTTCTCCTTTTTTATATATATGGATACCTTTTTTAAAAATGAAATTTCTTCCTTCCATAAATGAGCCTATGAGTTGACTATACGCGAACACAGGGCATAGGCCATCCGGAGATAAATTCGTGTTCATTAATGTATACGATCGGTATATTCTGTAGGAGGAAGGGCTCTGGGGCTAACATACTCTAGTTTCAATTTGCGATCTTAGGGGATCTATGTGCATGCTAGCTAATAATTATAGGAATTCAAGGCTTTTTTTTATAGTACCCTGTCTATTGAGAAGCTTATTCATTGTGCAGAAATGTTTAAAGTAACCGAGAGAGCAGCATTTACAATTGTATTTTTATATTATAAATATCATTCCAAAGTTTACGAAATTTAAACAGATAATTAAATGTTATGTTATTTTTAATGAATGGCGGATTTTTAAAATGTTGATTTATAATATAATTTTAATTTATAATTGTTAATTTGTTTTCTCCCTTCCATTGCGGATTTATATTTTACAAGAAATAATGCCAATAACTTACAAGGAATAATGCCAATAAGAGTAGTAATAATAACAGAAGAAACACCTCTTATCCACAAAATACGTATATGTCTAGTAAAATATTTTGTGGATAAGAGGTGTTTCTTCTGT